>CAUYON010169035.1:0-26136 GCA_963573935.1 Arctocebus calabarensis
GGGTCTTGGTGTGTGCCACACCTTTTGGGGGCAAAACACGATTGTAAGAGGGTCTTTTCCTAACAAATGCAACCAGTGTAACATGGTTTCTTGTACCCTCAATGAATCCCCAACAATAAAAAAAATAATAATAAAAAAAAATAGAGAAAATACTTTTAATTGCAAATTGACCAATAGGGCCTATTCACAGACAAAATAAAAACACTTAATCCAGAAGCAAAACTAGTTAATAACTTTGTTATCATGAAAATCAATTTTTATTACCTTTAAATATTAGAATGCGGAATTTTAAAAAGTAGGTTACATTTCAAGTTTAGAGCTATTCAAAAAATTTAAATTGAAAACTGTAAAAACCTTTACTATTTTCAGAGTTTTATTAGTCTGCCTTTCTTTTAACTTGCCATGAATACTCGATTTGAATGATAAGTAGTCTTTCTTTGATTATGTTTATTCAATGTTTAAATCTTGCATTCAGCAAGGTTACAGTGGTCCAGGTCCTACTAGTGACAGGTTAGTAATAAGCCTGGAGGACAATCATGAGGCGGAAGGGTGTATAGATAGCTAAAATCAATAAGTGATTTTAAAAATGCCTCTTTTTCGGCTGAGTGCAGTGGCTCACGCTTATAATCCCAGCACTCTGGGAACCTAAGGTGGTTGGATTGCCTGAGCTCACGAGTTCGAAACCAGCCTGAGCCAGAGCGAGACCCTGTCTCTAAAAATAGCCGGGGGCTGTGGTGGGTGCCGATATTCCCAGCGACTTGGGAGGCTGACGCAAGAAAATTGCTTAAGCCCAAGAGTGTGAAGTTGCTGTGAGCTGTGACGCCATGGTACTCTGCCAAGGGTGACAAAGTGAGACTGTCAAAAAAAAAAAAAAATGCCTGTTTCTAATTGTTAATGATGTAAAACTCGTTTGTATAAGTAAATCTGTGTTCTTCCAAAGCAATCATAAAATAGACCAAAAAATGGCAAATGTTTTATTTTACCTGACGTTGATAGAGGAGGTAGATTTGTTGTTGTATTTACATTTTACCTCATGTTGGCTGTGCTTGTTTTACTTCTTTGAACTAAATATTAAGGGTCTCTGAGACTGCTTGGCCAATGTTTTTTTTTTTTTTTTTTTTGAGACAGAGCCTCAAGCTGTCACCCTGGGTAGAGTGCCATGGCATCACAGCTCACAGCAACCTCCAATTCCTGGGCTCAAGCCAGTTTCTTGCCTCTTGGCCAATGTTAATCATCTAAACACCTATAGTTTTCCTTACTCAGTCAACAAGCTCCTTTCTTTTTTTTTTTAATCAAACTCACTTTAACCTACACTCCCAAAATGTTATGGAGGAGGCTGAGTGCTGAAGGGTGCGTTCCTAGGGTTCTCGGTGTCATTATTCACACGCATTAGAGCTTTTCATCTCCAAAGTGCCTGTGTGTATGAGGAGCCGCCTCCTCAGCTCCTGTCTACCTTCCCACTCTTTTTCAAGAACTGTGATGGATCTTTAACTCCACATGACCCTGAATTTTTAGAAAATGCAGTCATTGATGATGACTTAAGGGTCAGTCTTATCTGGTGGTAAGGAGGAACATGTGCCTGGAGGTTCAACATTAATGAGAAGTAAAATGCTCTCCAAGTGGAATTCAAGAGCTCCTTTGAAACACATCCTGCTTTACTCACCTCTCCATTCACCCCCACTTCAGGTCTTTAGAGTAACGCAAACATGCCATGCTGCTCCGAGAGGTGGGGGTGTACGCAGAGATAAGTGAGCTGTTTATGACACCTTAGTCCAAAAGATTCATTACCAGCAGGTAATCTAAAAACCAAGGCAAATTTTTAAATTGAAAAATGAGTGTACATTTTAAAGACTATGAAGAAAAGAATTCAGCCAGGCATTCGACAAGGAATAGAAGAAGTTACTGCCAGAAAATACTATTTGTGAAGAATACATGTTTTAAAAGTAATGGGGCATAAACTTAATCTGTAGAAAGGCTACTTACTGTTCTCCATCAATGTCTTCCTCTAAGTAGTTACTCATCCAGGGGAAGCAATTATCAATGGCTACGCGGGGAAGATCGGCCTTCGACATACACAGCTAGCTGAATATGAAGAAGCGGAAAACAGGTCCGGACATGAGGAAATGTGAAAGAGGCATTCCTGAGATACAAGCAGGTTTTGTTTTTATTATGAAAAGTCACCAGTGCAGATTCCCACCTGCTAATCACTAAAGCAGGGCAGCGACCTTGTCAGTACAGCAAAGGACTCAAAAGGAAAGGTATGACAAAGATTTTTTCATGTGAAATGTTTTAACACAAATGATGACTTCAGAGTTGGACTGAGAAAGTATTGCTGTTCCTGGGTGTGACCGATGCGCTTTCAGTATTGGAAATGGTAACTATGAAAAGAGGAAAATCATGAAGGTCCGACTTGAATTATCTGTTTTTTGCGTTCTCTTGGCTCTCTTCCCTTAATTCTGAGAGGATTACTTTGTAATAGTAAAAGAATGTGGTTCTCCTTTTTGAAAGAGAAGGGTAGACCTTTCTGGTCTCTTTTTTGACTGTTGTAATCTGGGATAGGTTAGACAGGGATGTAAAGTGTTTGCCTTGGGCAAAAAAAAAGACTGAAGGAAAAACTTAAATAGTCAACAGTCCCATTGTTTGTAAAACTCTTCAGCAATGATTTAATGTTTCACAAATGGCAGTTCTAACACAAAGTTAACTTTTGATAAAGTATCACGTGTTTCCAAAAACACAATTACAGACTTTTGTATCCCTTGTTTTACTTTCAGAGTCTTTTTTTCCTTCCCTTTTCCATTCAGGGGAAAATATTCAGCCTTTGTTAAAGCCTTTGATAAAAACCAATTGCAAGTTAATCAGTTCCACATTTTTAATTGTTTTCTTAAAGAAGGTAAGGGTTATTAATTTGGTGAAAGTTGTAAATGTTTGGCACTGGAGTTTCTGGGGAAATACTTTGGTAAGATTTGTTGGAACCATATGTTATAAACTATGCTGTACACTCTACATTGATAGAATAACAAGATCCAACATTTTTAAGCCTAATTGCTCTTCAGGGATCAAAGACATGTTACTTACTCATCTTACGCTAGGTTTGGGATCAGAAAGAAAAGTAGCTTGATCCCCCCTCACACCCATGCCATAGCTGTTTTGAGGCAAAATGGAGTGAGCCAGGAAAAAGGAGAAGCATGGATTTCTAGTCAGTTCCATGCAATGGATGATATAGAAAATATATGATCAGTAAGGAAAAGCATAATTTTAACACATAATTAACTTGGCAATTATACCGACTGGGTGGGTAATGATGTGTTGAAAAATAATTTTTTAAATGACACATGTATTAACTGAGTTTTAGATTAAACTTCTTTCTCCAAAGTTGATCATTACATTAAAAAAAAAAAAGACTTTCATCTGGATTAAAGTTTGGCAAAGATCTGGAATTCTAAAAATCATTCATTTACCCAGGGTTACCCAAGGCAATGCCTGTGGCTCAAGGAGTAGGGCAGTGGCCCCATGTGCCAGAGGTGTTTGGTTCAAACAGGGCCCCTGGCCAAAAACAGCAAAAAAAAAGTGAATGGTAGCGGCACCTGTGGCTCAAAGGAGTAGGGTGCTGGCCCCATATGCCAAAGGTGGCAGGTTCAAACCCAGCCCTGGCCAAAAACTGCAAAAAAAAAAAAAAAAAAAAAAAAAATCATTCATTTACCCATTTTCTTGTATAAAAAAAGATTTTTTGAAATCTTAAAGAATCAAAAAATACTTTGATGAAAAAAATAGGAAAAGACTTTGTTAGTAATTAAGAAGAGTGGAATAATTTTTTAACCTTAATAAACAAAGTAACAGAATTACTTCTTAATATTAAACTCAAGAACTTATTCTCTTTATTGCTATATATTTAACAGACCTTCAGAATTTTCCCCTGAATTATCTAAGATAACTCTTTCACCCTCTTTCTAGAAGAGACATAATTTTCAACCTTAAAATGAGAAATCCCTATAGTATACTCAATCCAAGAAAACCTAGATAATAATGTCACGACAGTTTGGTGATGGTCCAAGGTCATTGCCCTGAGATAATTGAAGAGCACAAGAATGAGTAAAGTTTTAGCAAGAAAGAAAAAGTTTTTCTTAATGGTCTGGAGAGCAAACTGGGCCCCAACTCAGCAACTATGGGCCCTGAGGAAAGCACAGTGCTGCATTTTACACACCTTTCCCATGGTCTCAATCAACTCTGTTCCTGTAACAATTCAAATCTATCCACATCAGAAAGCCCCCAGGATAGTAATCAGTTTCCCCAAAACAACCAGCTCCCCAAAATAACCCACCTGCAAGATCTCAATTAGAGATTAGCCCTATTCCCACCATAGCCCAGGTCAGCACTGCTGAGCCAAGCCAGCACAAAGCAGCCAGCCCACATCCACCATCCACCCTGCTCACATCTAACTAACCATCCACCTTACAATAACAGCCAACATTTAGGGAGCACTTGGTATCCTCATAATTTTCTTTTATCTTCAGAACAAGTCAAAGAGGTAGAACTATAATTATTTTCACATTACAAATGAGGAAACTGAATTACAGAGAATTTAAATAATTTACTCCATCTCAGCCAAGCAGTCAGACTTTGCAGTTCATGCTCTTGACCCCGTCCACCAGTTATACAAAATCAGAGGTGCCATTTCCTTCATTTGTATCAATTATGATTCAAATGTGCACCCAATTTCACCTAAATTATTTCTCCTTTCTTTCAATTTTCTCATTTACATGTCTGCTCTTCCTCCCTGACTCTCCTTTACACCTATAAAACATGCATTTAATATCTTAGTACCCTGATGGAATATAAAATACTTGCAAGCACAAATCAGATATTGTATGTGAGACGTATTCTGTATAATAAAAAGCACTGTAAAGGCCACTCTACTCAAAAAATTCTCTGATATCCTGTCTAATAGATTTTAAAAAGATACTAAACTCCTTTAACAAGTAAGAAATTGTTCTTTTCTTGTTCTTCCACTGTGGCTGTCCTCTTCCCCCTCCTTCTCCCTCTCACCCTCTTCCTCCTCCCCCTCCTCCTCTTCCTCCTCCCCTTCCTCCTCCCCTTCCTCCTCCTTCTCCCCCTCCTTCTCCCCCTCCTCCTCTTTCTCCTCCCCTTCCTCCTCCTCTCTCCCCTCCTTCTCCCCCTCCTCCTCTTCCTCCTCTCTCCCCTCCTTCTCACCCCTTCCCCTTCCTCCTCCTCTCTCCCCTCCTTCTCCCCCTCTTCCTCTTCCTCCTCCCCTTCCTCCTCCTCTCTCCCCTCCTTCTCCTCTTCTTCCTTCTCCTCTTTCCCCTCCTCTCCTCCCCTTCCTCCTCCCCTCCTTCTCTTCTTCCTCCTCTTCTTCCTCTTCCTCCTCTCTCCTTCCTCCTTCTCCCCTTCCTCCTTTCTTCCCCCTCCTTTTCTTGTCCTCCTTTTCTTTCTCCTCCTCCTTCCCATCCTTCTGTCCCCTCCTCCCTTTCCTCTTCCTTATTCTCCTCTTCCTCCTCCTTTTCTTCTTCTTCTTTGCATCTAACCACTAAATTCCTTTGCTAGCTCCACAATATCAAAAGCAGTAACTGTCCAACTTTATAAGAATTAACAACTGTAGTCCAGTTAACAGAAATAATCACTTAGTATATAAATGACAATAATATTTCACTGAAAAATGTTTAACATACCAAAAAATGTTTGTCAATCGTGCACATCTACACATAAACATAGTGACAATTACTGTCTAATTTAAAAGTAATCAAGGTGGCTCAGCGCCTGTGGCTCAACAGGCTAAGATGCCAGCCACATACACCTGAGCTGGCGGGTTCGAATCCAGCCCAGGCCCACCAAACATCAGTGACGGCTGCAACCAAAAAATGGCCGGGCGTTGTGGCAGGCGCCTATAGTCCCAGCTACTTGGGAGGTGGAGGCAAGAGACTCGCTTGAGCCCAGAAATTGGAGGTTGCTGTGAGCTGTGATGCCACGGCACTCTCTCCAGGGTGACAGCTTGAGGCTCTATCTCCAAAAAAAAAAAAAAAATTAATAAATAAAAGTAATCAAGCTAAAGAAGAATTCAATAGATCGTTACAATATATTTGTTAACAGAGTTTGACTTTTGATTTGTATTTGAAATAAAACTCATTCCTTTTTTAAACACATAATCTTAATTAATTCCCCCTGGCAACTTAATCTCATTTCACTAGGCTTCCTTGGTTGTGTTTTCACTATCCTGTGTATAATTTTATTTAGTTATTTTCCATTTCTCTTTTTCTTTTCTTTCTTTCTTTCTTTCTTTCTTTCTTTCTTTCTTTCTTTCTTTCTTTCTTTCTTTCTTTCTTTCTTTCTTTTTTTGAGATATAGTCTCAATATGTCACTCTTGGTAGAGTGCTACGGCATCACAGCTCACAGCAACCTTGAGCTCTGAAGCTTAAGTGATTCTCTTGCCTCAGCCTCCCAAGTGACTGGCACTACAGGCCACCGCCACAACACCTGGCTATTTTCTGGCTGCAGTTGTCATTGTTGTTTGGCAGGCCCGGGCTGGGTTTGAACTGGCCAGCTCTGGTGCATGTGGCTGGTGCCCTAACTGCTGAGCTACAGGGGCTGAGCCTTCCATTTCTCTTTTGCCTTTAATATATTTAGTGAATCAATTTAACATCTGTTTAACTGTAAATATTCAAGACCAGGATTTCCCATTTAACTTGCTAGACTAGGATCAAGTATGCCTACATGTTTAATAAAATGCTTTTGATAATGATTTTGAGGATAACAAAAATGACAATGATAATCTAAGTTTGAAGTTTTAAATCTCTGATGTACATTATAAATTTTAAAAAGATTCTGAAGATTTAAAAGCAGAACAGAATGTAAATAAAGAGAATTTTTCAATACTCTCAGTTTTACCTTTCCAATTTATGTTGAAATATTCTGATTGCATATGTAGTCGGCTATTTTCAAATTCCCTCTCCCCTAGTTTTTTAGCTTAAAATAACTCTCTTTCCAAGGTTTAAAAATAGAGTACACATTTCCTTAAGACTACATCCATAGGAACCACTCGGTAAGGTCTGTATGGCCATTGGGACTATTCCTATTCAAGTCTTAAGATGGCTAAAACAATATCTACCCGGCACCCACAGCATTTCCAACAAGCAGCATGTATTTGGGAAGCATTAATGATTTTAAAAGGCTTTGGCTCTTAGAATTTTTCTTCTTAAGATCCTTGCATTTTTCTTTTCAAAGGGCTTCAATATGGGGACCTGATAAAGAAGGATTAATGTAGTTTAACAAAGTGAAAAACTAATTGAATCATTAACTCACTATTCAGATTCAAATATCTTCATTCCAAACCACATTCACTATTTACACTTCTGCTTTGCTTCTCTGCCTGACTCTTTTCTTTTCCCTTATTGGTAAAACTTCCTAGTCTTAGTCCTAACCCTGCAAAGGTCATGTGAAAATGCACATCCAGCGTGTCAGGGAAAGTCAGGGCTGCCGGACGGAATGTTTAGAAAGCTTTGGTTCTGTAAGTTTAAAGTCTTAGGCACCAATGTTTCTTAGAACCCTATTAATTTACCTGAATTGACATTCAAAAAATTATACTTCTAAAAATTGTTATTTGGTAATTTTGAGTCACTTTTTATACCTTGCTGAAACATCTTCTCCCTACTTAATAAAAAAACAATTTGAATGCAAAGTTACAATTCAATTTCTCTGAAATTTTCCATTGACAGTAGTTTCTTCATGTAACATTACTGTAGATTTAATATCACAATTTAAAAATTGTGGTAGAATTTAAAAGGCAAGTAAGGTTCACAAAGTGTGAACAAGAAACCATTTCCTACAACGAGAGATAAATTTTGGTGGGGAAGGGTGTGCTTGCAGGATGCCGTTTAACAGCTCATCATTAGTAAGAGCGAGCTCAGTAACTTTACATATAACACCCCTATCTCCCCAAATTTTGTTTGTTAGACTACTGGTAAATTTTAATCTTACTAAACCAGTGATAATAACATAGTTATCCTAAGTGACATGTCCCATATATTGCAAATATTATGTTTTTGTTAGTCTGATTTATTTATTTTGGTACACCGATTCTTCTAGACTCAGAGCCATAATTTATATTGACAACACAATATGACATTTAGTTGACTAGAAATAATTTAATAACTAAGAACTCAGTTCATGGGCTTTTGTAAACAAACAATTTTCTCCTTGATCACTGGTAGACTCAAGTCTATTTAGTTAAATCATCTTCAGAATTGGTAGTTATAAAACAGACATTATGAGCAATTACTCAGATTTGTTTTAATCCCATAAATGGAAATGGTTACTCCTGAACTTAAATTTAAAATAAAACTCACTCTAAGCAATAATCATTTGAAGAAAAAAAATATAATAACTGCTTTCTCAAATAAGATCATGGCAGATAAAAATTTAAGTCTTAATTAAATGCTTTCCCTTTGTGGAAGCACCTAACCCAGTGCCTGGCGTAGACTAGGTGCTCATTCAGTGATAATTACAGTCATTAGCACAGCTGGAACCAGGCCAAGCACTTCAGCTCCCAGCCCCTTTTTCCCATATCCTATTTCCTCCTAAATACCTCTAGCACCTTGTCCTGTACAATTTATCATTCTTGCACTAATCACACTCAAACGGCAGTTTCCAAGAGTAGGAAAGAGAAGAACAATTCTGAAAGGCTTCTGTGAAGTATTATGGTAGAGTCAGGACTTTCCCTTAAAAAAAAAAAAAAAAAAAAAAAACCTGGTTTCAAATTATTAGCATGTAAACTATAAATAGCCAATACTTTCTTCTTTCACTGAGTAATCTCTGAAGGACAAATTTTTAGTTGAAAATCAGCAGAAAAATAGAAATTTAAAAACAAAGAATTTTTATGTTTGGAGTAAAGCTTCAAAGCAGCGCAGAATTTGGGGCATCAACAGATAACGGGGACCGCCTGTTTGTATAACTGGGGGAAAAGACAAAATTCCAGACCCCAAATTCTTTCTTTAATACACCTAAGCCCCCAGGAGAAGACAGCAAACAGACGCGAATAACATAACAAACAAGCATAAAACAGAGATAAAGCATGAGTTTTCCCACATATTTTTTTCGCTAAATTCTTTTTCCCAATTCAGTATTCTCCACTAAATATAAAACACAGAAACTTCGGCGTCGCACTGAAACCTCAAGGGAACTTCTCTGCTCCCCTCCTCCGCCCTGAGCTCCAGGCCCAGAGCTGCTGCGGGAGTCAGAGACCGGAGGCCAGGCCAGAGGGGCCCGAGGACGTGCCCGGGGTTGCACGCAAAGTTTTACAATTGTCTTTGGTCTGCAACCTAGCTGATTCCTTCGGGCCTGAGTGTCTGAGGCAAACTCTTCATCCTGAGGCTTCGCTGCGGAGGAAATGGAATGCACTGTCCCCGCTTTCTCGGGTTGGGTTTCCTGGTCTCAACAAAAGGAGTTCCCTCCCTCTGGCCCTCCTGGCTGAGGCCGGAGTCCGGAGCACTCTATGGAGCACTCTATTTTACGGATTCAAAGCCCATAACATTACTAATAACTCCACATACTTGTTTGCATTTCCCATGTGAGATATAAATGTCAGAAGCAATGACTAGCAGCCCCCTTTAATCTCGTGACAGCTTTATTATCATTGGTTGGCTGAACTTCAAGAAAAGTTATGACAGCGGCGGAGTTCTGCAAACTGCAGCACATACTTCGGTAATTAGGTAAAGGAGGGCGAGCTACATTTAGAATGCACAGCTGAAATTATCTGCTAAACACACAAGATGCGAAGGTATATCATGTTCCTCCCAGGACAGCTCTTGAAGAGTGATTTACAAAGCATTTTTACAAAGCATTTCTTTTTTACTGTTTCACCTTTTTTTTTTTTTCCCTCCAGTTTGGCCGTTTAGCAGCAGCTCTGACTTGAAAATGGATCTTCTGATAATGGAAATACTGTATTTGCAACCTGAGAAGGTGGAAGGAGGGGGAGGTCTGGGAGCCTGTGTTTTTCATTTTCTTCTGTTTGGAACCCAGATTTCTCGAATGACTGAATCTCTCTCGTGAATGCTTCAGCATTGAACATTGAAGCTGATTTTTTTCTTTCATCGTTCTGGAGCCCAGGTTTTCCGATCCTGGGAAAAAAATAGTAACTACTTAAAATACATTTCTGATCCCATACAAACAAAACCGCTTGTCTTTTTTCAAATTTAGCTATCAGTAAAGTTCATGCTAACAATTATCAGTGATAAAGTTGCTGTTGTGTTATAACTGGCTAAGAGGTCATATATTGAGATGTATTTTCCAGCGTGGTAATGGATTTCAACAACAAACTTCTTCATTCAGTTTCCTTTATAACCATAACCATGGTGAATAGGAGATGGTAAGATTTGGGACTAAAATAATCCAGATATTTTTTAATTACACAATTTTAATCTCAGTATCATCCAACTTCAATTTTTCAACTCAGCTTGCCCAGAGTCATAGTTAAATAAATCCTCTAACTACCTATTAAAAATCCATGATAAAAATCTATCAATGCTAAAAACTTCAAATTTTTGTTTTGATTTGAAATTAATATTATTAATATTAATTCCAATATTAAACTCCAATCCCAAAGTTTTCCTGAAAGTTAATCTAAGTGTAATTCAATAAATTGACAGATATTGCATAAGTTTTTATGGGGGGGGCCCGCATGCTTATTCTATTTTATTTATTTAAATATATATTTTTGAGACAGAGTCTCTTTATGTTGCCCTCGGTAGAGTGCTGTGGTGTCACAGCTCACAGCAGTTGGGCTGAAGCGATTCTCTTGCCGCAGCCTCCTGAGTAGCTGGGACTCCAGGCGCCGGCCACTATGCCAGCTATTTTGGGGTGCAGTTGTCACTGTTGTTTAACAGGCCCAGGATGGGCTCAAACCCGCCAGCTTCTGTGTATGTGGCTGGTGCCTACTCGCTGAGTTACGGGTGCCAAGCCATCCCACATGCTTACTCTAAAGTAAAGGAGAAATCAGTTTGGTTTCTACTCTCCCTTTGGTTGCACAGAACTATGACTCACGCTATTCAGAATCCCAAACAGCATTCGTGAGTCCTCCCTCCTTCTCCCCCTTTCCAGTCTTCCTTTGCCCTTCTGTTCTTTTTTTCTCTCTTTCTTCCCTAAACTGTGTATCTTAAGCCTTGGTCCAACACAGATTTAAAGAAACTTAAAATATATGTGAGATAAAACAAAATAAAGTAATTTATAAATAAATAAAACATTAAGTCAAGGCAGAGGAGCCCATAGCTCAGTGGGTAGGGCGCTGGTCACACACACCCAGGCTGGTGGGTTCGAACTCAGCCTAGGCCTGCTAAACAACAATGACAACTGCAACAAAAAATAGCCGGGCGTTGTGGGGGGTGCCTGTGCTCCCAGCTACTTGGGAGGCTGAGGCAGGAGAATCACTGGAGCCCAGGAGTTGGAGGTTGTTGTGAGCTGTGATGCCACAACACTCTACCAAGGGCGACATAGTGAAACTCTGTCTCAAGGAAAAAAAAAATTAAGTCTAGAAAAGTCAAAAGCTAGAAATGACAGTCTTATAGAATGTATGCCATTATCCAATATAATTGTGGAAAGTTGGCTATATATTGACTTTGAACAGAATACAGAGTTTGGCCAGTTATAGGCTTAGATTCTCAATATATTTCAGCAGAGGCAAAGCCAAATTCTTGAAGACACATAGATATCTCTGGTCATAGAATGAGAAAGAAATTTTTTTCAAGGATACTGCATAATATTATGCAATAAACAGTGTTACCTACGATACCCTCATAATAAGCCCCCCAGAGAGCCTGTCTGTTCCTTAGTCCCATAGCGTCCCACTAATACCAACTTGGGGGAAATGCCATCCTACAGGGGCAAGCATTTTGGGGTGCTTGACTAAATTCAGGAGTATACTATTTTCTATCTAAAAGAATAGATGCACTATATATCTTTTAAATAATCTTGCATCAATATTTCATTTTCAGATGCACTTTTGTTAAATATGGGGAAACACCAAATGTAACATTGAAATTGGACAAGACTCTGGAATCAAGCTAGTCTATCCATCACTCTAGTACAGATTGTTGTGATTTAACATTCAGAAGAATTCTCAAGAGCTTTGATCCTACACTTGTTTCTTTTTCTAATTAGAAAATCTTCTGAAAAAATAAGGGTTTTCCCATTGTCCATATTCAATTTTACCATTTACAAGATTACCGGAGTTTACTAATGACAAGATTACTGAAGAGGACATGGTTTTTATAGAAAAGAGATCAGCAGAACTTGAAAAATATAAATTTTTCTTCAGCTATTACATGAACATCAAAAATTTAAATAAATTTTAGTTATATTTTAATGTTTCAGAAAAAAATTTTCTTACAAATTTATACATGAGGAGGCGCCTGTGGCTCAAAGGAGTAGGGCAACGGCTCCATGTGCCGGAGGTGGTGGGTTCAAACCCAGCCCCAGCCAAAAACGCAAAAAAAAAAAAAAAAAAAAAGAACAAATTTATATATGGAAAGTTATGATTTTCACTTTTCATTTTCTGAAAGATGTTTAAAACAGTTATCTACTCACCACACTTTATTCAAGTACAATGCACTTTTCTCAGCTATTTTAATTTTCATTACTTGGCTTTCAAAACAAAGATTATCATAATCTAAATGCAATAAATATTGATTTAAAATTTATATCAAAAACAAATATGTTATAAGGCTACACAGATAAGTATTTGATTTCTCTGAAATCCGTTCATCGAAAGCTTAATCCAGTATTTGTTTTGTTATTAAAACTCATTAGCTATCTGAAATTTTTAAATTAAAAGTGAGAACTAATATAAAAAACCTCCCTGGAAGATACGTGGTCCTGAAAAATTACAAAAATAAGCATGGTCAGTAATTTAAATGCTTAGGTATAACCTTGACAAAAGAGTATTTGTTAGTGAAGTCTTTTTCCTTTAGTCTTTTTAAAAAAGGAGGGAAATTAGAGGGAAAATACAAGACAAAGTTGATTAAAGTAGACCCATGAATTGGTGTAAGAAAAGAGAAGCACAAAAAAGAAAAAAATAGACTTGTTATTTATGAGTCTATCACTCAAGTCGTTTGGAATAAATGTTGGCAACATTAATTTCAAAATCAGGAATTGTGTGTTGTATAAAAATGCCATGCTACATTTTACAAAAGACACTATTTTATTATGTGTGATATCATTACTTTTTAATGGAATACTAGAAAGTTAATTATATGACTTGCAACCTTTTTTATAGCATCAATTTCTATGGTTAAAAAAATTAAAGGCCAACTTTCCCTCTGTGTTCAACTGACTAATGAATTAATCATCTGGCTGTGGCATAAGCTCACAAAGAAGGACTGAAACCAGGTCGTGTTTACCCCTCTGCATTTAACCCAGTAGACGCTGGGGAGAAAGCTGCCAAGGAGAGCTTTGTTCACAATGGGTTAGAGAATAATAAAGTATAGCAAAATTGGTGAGGATTTTATAAACTAAGGTTCATTTGCATTGTATTTTTCAAGTGCTAAATGCAAGCAATGTATAAACAATAAAGAACAAATCCAGCAACTGTGACACCAGGCTTTCAATCAAGTAGGAAGACAGTCACTCAGGCAAACCAGCCTTGGCGAGGACAGAAAATGAACATTTTTTGGACAGTTTGGCTGCATACTTTGTAACCACTCTTTCTTACTATGAGCACTCTATTTTGTTCAGATGTTAGGCAGCTCTCTGTTTCTACGTTTTCTCTCCAGCTCCAGGGATACAATGTTGATTAGCCTAAAGAGTCAGGGATTCCATCCCACTTGACAATATTAGCATAGGATGATACGTGATACAAACCAGACCAATGAGATGAACACATGCTGCGAAAATTTTTCTTCTGAATAAGTCCCCAGATTGAGTAGTCCCCCTATTCTGAATGTTGTTGCGTGGGTGGGAGATGCCTGACTCTGCTTCGACTCTCTGTCTTCTGAGACTTTCCTCCTGGAAACACTTCATGGCAGATATTCCCAGGCGCATTCACCTTACATGACAAATCAATGTGATGAAAATAGATTGCTCTTAATGACATCATTTAAAGGTAAATTTGCATGTCAAGATTCACCAAATCTACAAAATGATTCTGATAGTAGAAAATTAAGAGACTGTGTCAAGCAATGGAGGAGATAATTCTACAATTCTGTATGTAGATGACTCCCTCAAGGAATTGAGTCCACGTAGCTTTTTGTTTGTTTGTTTGTTTTTAATAATGTTCCCTTGGCTCAGCGCCTCTGGCTCAGTGGGCTAAGGCGCCAGCCGTGTACACCTGAGCTGGCGGGTTCGAATCCAGCCTGGGCCGGCCAAACAATAATGGCTGCAACCAAAAATGGACAGGCATTATGGCGGGCGCCTGTAGTCCCAGCTACTTGGGAGGTGGAGGCAGGAGACTCGCTTGAGCCCAGGAATTGGAGGTTGCTGTGAGCTGTGATGCAACAGCACTCTATCCAGGATGACAACTTGAGGCTCTGTCTCAAAATAAAATAAAATAAAATAATGTTCCCTAAGTCCTCTCCATTTCCTTCCCTGCCTGGATATTTTCTGTACATTGGATTGAATTTTTCCATGCCTTTCTCCAAGTTCATACAAGGACATGTTTGCACACATAGAGATTATGGATGAAAAGTTTTTTTATGGTAATAACTGTGATTAAATAGGATTATGTAGTTGAACCTAAAACTTGCTCTTCCAGATTAACAAGTTGTACATGCCTATAAATCATCAGTTATCAATAAAAAGGCTGAAGAAATATTATATGTAACAACTTGTTCATTATTTCACTAAGAAAGAGCATTGAGAACGTTCTCTTTAATCCCCACTTGGAAGTAGTGCTACAGTGAAAACCTTCGTTCACATATACTTATGTGCCCTGTACATGTATAGTTTTATCAAGAATAGATTCTTGAAGGTGGAATTGCCAGGGTCACAGAATATATTTTATGGGACTATTTGCCAAAGAGACTGTTATCTTCCTGAGATCACCCTTTCAAATTTCATTTTACTACTTCACGTTTAAAAGTTTCAAGATCTTCACTTTTGGGACTGCATTGCATTACAGTTCCCAGTACTAAACTCTTTCCCAACTACGACTTTGCTCTAGCAAACCTGCAACTCACAGTACAAGTTCCTTATTTGCATTGTATTTACAAACTGACCTCAAATCTTGTACATAATCACTTCTAGTTTACGAAAGAGGCAAAATAATCTGTAATGACAAATAGTGTGGTTTCATTCTTCGTCTCCTTAAGAGTAAGTACTCGGAACTGACACTCTGCTTTTAGGAGGTGTCTATTTTTCCAAAGAGACAGGAGTGTAACAGTAGCAGCCAGACTCGCAGTGGATTTCTACAATAGGTCGCTTGGCTACAGAGGAGGACGTACAGACAGTTAGATGGGAACCGAGGAAGCTCTGCATTAGTGTCTTCCCTCGGTATTAGTTCTGGAGCTTGAAACTAGCAGACACATCATTGCAGTTGGCGTTCAGTAAGACACTCCTGGCAAAGCAGCTTCGCGTGGCACATCTCTCCTTCCCTGCCAGAAGCAGCCAGGCTGGCAGGCTACTGCGGGGAGGCTCGCCTGTCTGTCTCCTCACTCCTGAGACACAGATTACTTTCATCTGTCCGTCTGGCACCTTCCACAAGCACCAAAACCCACATGAGAATCAGAGACTGAGAAGGATCTTTATCAGGAAGCGACTGCGTGCAGTGGGACCTAGGGAGAGGAGACTTCTGGAGGGAACAGGACGTAGCACAGTGTGGAAAACTGAAGTGACACGGATGTCGAAAGGGCTCATTCCTGCCTCGGAAGCGACTTAGGATACTTTAAAATGACGTACAAAACCAAGGCATGTGAACAAATTTAGGAAAAATGGATTAAGCACGTTAGTTGTAGGACTGTCCTGTCCAGTGTAAGGTTACCTTTACAGCAGATACCTTTGAATGAAATTGTGGCTCAAATTGAATCTTTCGGATCTCCAAGTGTCTTGGAGTATGACAGTAGAATCATTCACTCCCGGACACCCTGCCGGGCATAACAGGCAAAGGAATAGTAACCCGACATCCTTCATGTTGACATATCCTTCCGAGAGCTCTGAGGTACAGGAGAAACTTTGCAGTTATGTGTTCAAAACCCGGGGAATGGACACTTTTTGTCTTTTTTTTTTTTAATCTGCCTGCAAAATTAAAATATTCTTTAAAATTACAAAGGTAAAATAAATATAAAATACCAGTAGGTATTCATAGGTGATCTAAATTCATTCTGACATCTTTATTCAATGAGTTACATAGAATATTAAAAGCTGGTTTTAGGCTAAACTGTACGTGATACGCGGGAGACCGTAGAGAGAAGCAGCTTGGATTTCGGGTTTGGGGTGAATTCGTCTCAGTTAAATTCCCAGTTTCCTTATTTATCTGCTGTGGAACTTCAAACAGATATCCTTTCTGTGCCTGTATTTCCTCATCTGCAGAATGTAATGGATAATAATGATCACACCTGCATTCGAGATTGTTACGAAGCTCTAAGACTTAATCACTGTTAAATCTTTAAAAAAGGTCTGGGGCATCACAGGTCCCCAGTAAATGTTGGCAAGGATTGTTGGACAAGCCGTCTTCTTCCTTGGTGGTTGAACCCTCCCTGATGGCCTGTATCACCATCGCCTCTGTAAGGAGCAAACCTCAGGAGGCTCCGTCCTTCCTCAGAATTCAGGTCACCATGTCACCTCTCTCCGTGCTGTCTAATCTTGAAAATTTACTTTTCTTTCTTTATTTGTCTAATTGTGTAATTAAGGGCTTCACCATCTGTCACAGATATGGTGGCAGAGCTGAGTGAATGAGTTAGGAAGGTATTTCAGGCCCAGAGGTACGATTTCATCTCAGAGACAGATAGCTCTGTGCTACCAATTCCTCCTACACACAGCCTGCCTGTGCAAATACAAGAAGGGAAAGCAGATATGAAGTCATTCAAAGTAAGGGCGGCTATGTGCTTTTCTGGCAAAAAAAATCTGAAATGGTTGACAACAGAAGATTGCTTTTTTTTCTTTTAGAGACAGACTCTCACTTTGTCACCCTTAGTAGAGTGCTGTGGCATCACAGCTCACAGCAACCTCCAGCTCTTGGGCTTAGGCAATTCTCCTGCCTCAGCCTCCCATGTAGCTGGGACTACAGGCACCCGCCACAACGCCTGTCTATTTTTTTGTTGCAGATTGGCTGGGGCCGGGTTCAAACCCACCACCCCGTGTATGGGGCCGGTGCCCTACCCACTGAGCCACAGGTGATTTTTATTTGTGCTGCTTAATTTACCTTTTTATCTCATTTTTTATTCTAAATAAGTAGAGGTTTTCAATAAATTGTACTTCCCTTTTTTCTCAAGCTTCTTAAAAGATTCAGAGAAAATGAAACACAAAAAAAGTAAGTTTACAGAAATGGCAAGTTTTTTTTCAAATCACAGAGGGTGTCAAAAAATGCATACACATTTTAAGAAAGGAAAAACTGCATTAAAATTGTAATACTCAGACTCGGCGCCTGTGGCTCAATGGACTAAGGCGCCAGCCACGTACACCTGAGCTTACGGGTTCAAATCCCGGGGCCCACCAAACAACAATGATGGCTGCAACCTAAAAAATGGCCGGGCATTGTGGTGGGCACCTGTAGTCCCAGCTACTTGGAAGGTGGAGGCAGGAGACTCACTCGAGTCCAGAGTTTGAGGTTGCTGTGAGCTGTGATGCCACAGCACTCTACCCAGGGTGACAGCTTGAGGCTCTGTCTCAAAAGAAAAGAAAAATTGTAATACTCAAATCACATTTGATAAGAGATATAAGATACAATATATACAAGGTAATAAGCATTATTGGTATACATTGAGCATTATAATTTTAATACAGTTTTTTCCTTTCTTAAAATGTGTATACATTTTTTGGCACCCTCTGCATAATTTAACTGCTTTTTTCCTCCAATTTTGATCAAATCTACTCCTTGGCTATCTAGATCTGCATGTTCAGATGAAGTAGCCACTTAGCCACATGTGACTACTAAAGGTTTAAAATATGGGTAGTCCAAACTGAGATCATCGCTAAGGATAAATTGCACACCGAATTCTACAGATTTAATTTGAAAGAACAAATGTAAAATACATGAATAATTTTCATATTGGTAGCATGTTGAATGACAATATTTAAGATGGGTGGAGTTAAAGAAAATATATTATAAAATTTATCTCCCTTTTACTTGTTAAAAATGGCTTCTAGAAAACTGAAGTTTACATGCACCTTGCTTCCATTTGTTACTACAGCATTGAGCTTCTCCAGATACACAGACGGGAAACACCGCAGTTACCAAAACAATACAATTTTAGAAATAAAAATTTAGTATAGAAACGTAAATCTAGAATTCCATTATAAACATAATGGAGTATTGCTTTGCTAAGAGTAACTAGGGGAAACAGTTTTATTACGGGGGTGGGGGAGTGGGAAGCCATCAGAAAACTCCTGAGGCAACCAGCACGTGAGCTGTGAAAATGCTGGTGGGCAGAGCCAGGAGCGGAAATGCAGGAAAGAACCCAGAGGGCTCTAGGAGGCAGGGAGGCCAAGAGAGGTTGCTAATCTTAAAGAAGGGCAGGTGAAAACCGGAGTGAAGGACTTCCAAACATCTAGGACTCGTGGTCCAAGATTTTGGAGAAATGGGAATGACAAGGAAGAGAATTCAGCACTACTGGATTCCAATTCAGAGGTCAAATTCTTAACCTGTTCAAGGGCAAAAGAATACAAAGTTAAACAGAAAGTCTCTGAAACGTAGGATGGTGAAGCCTCCAGGTCCCCTGTTGGGATTCTTGGAGGCCCACACCATATTGAGCAGAACCAGAGTCTCAGGGAGTCTCAGTAGATGAAGGTGAGCAAACTCTCCAGAGCCGTGATTTTCAACTGGTGTGCCATGAGAAAATCTTATGTGTGCAATGAACATTTTTAAAGAGAATCAATTGAGTTTTTTTCTTTTCTTTTCTTTTTTTGAGACAAAGCCTCAACTGTCTCCCTATGTAGAGTGCTATGACATCACAGTTCATAGCAACCTCAAACTCCCGTGCTTAAGCCATTTTCTTGCCTCAACCTCCCAAGTAGCTGGGACTACAGGTCCTGCCACAATGCCCAGCTATTTTTTGGTTGTAGTTGTCATTGTTTGGCAGGCCCGGGCCTGATTGGAACCCACCAGCTCTGGTGTATGTGGCTGGTACCTTAGCCACTTGAGCTACAGGTGCCACCCAAATTAAGTTATTTTCAAAAGAAGATCAAAACACAGTAAGCATATTATTTCTTTACTCTTTCTTTTTTTTTTTTTTGATCAACATAATTCAAGTGTGCCACAGAAGTGTAACTATAGGTTCAAGTGTGCCATGAAGATAAAAAAAAGGTTGAAAAACACAGCCCTAGAGGAAGATAGTACCATTCAGAGAGAACCTCTACATTTTCCATACAAAATGGTATTATTTCATTAAAAATTACTGAGCATTTGAAGAAACAGAACCAGAAGAAAAAATATATAATCAACAAATGTATAGTATAGAAATGTAAATCAAGAAATGTAAATCCATCAACAAATGTATAGTATAGGAATGTAAATGACCTGTTACTAAAGTTATCAGATATGGACTCTGATTAATATGCTTCAGAAAATAAACAACAGAGAAATAAAGAAAAAAATAAAAGCTCAAGAACCAAAAATGCAGTTACAGAAATTAAAACCCAATAGATGAGTTAAATAGGACTAGTGAACTTTTTATTAGGTCAGTGGAAAATACTGGAATTAGTTGGTGAGAAAAAATGATGGAAAATACGCAAAAGACATGCAGGTGTGAATAGGATATTTTAATAAGAAATATCACCGGAGTCCGGGAAGGGGAAGAGAGAGACAACGGCCAGCAATTACATCTGAGCAGACACAGGTTGAACATTTTCCAAAACTATCAAAGATACCAGACTTTGGAGTCAAGAATCTCTACAAACCTGACCAGGATAAATAATGGAAATCATGCTAGGTTCATCATAGAAAACAAAGATCAAGGGATAATCTTAAAAACATGGGGGTTCAGGGCTGGGGGCAAGGACTGGCAGACTTGTCACTGGCTAGAAGAACAAAAGACTACAACAAGGCAAATTGTGAAGGTGAATGCAATTAGGCTTCAACAGGGTCTTGCAGAGCTCATAGTGCACCGTCCTTGGAAAGGCTGGCGCCATATGTAATCCCCAAACCAATCCACACAGGGAAATGGCCAGTTCTCGGTGACAAGTTATAGTAATTACATGGGTGGGCAGTATTCTTAGTACTCTATTAACTATCAGGACAATATCTACTAGTAAAAAAATGCAAAAATAATGGAAATTAAGAAAGATGATTCATTGTCCATAATTTTGACTTAAATTATCAATAGATGATGTTGGAAAGTTCCCCTGAGAGGCAAAAGATTAGAACAGCTATTGCAATGATACAACCCTACTTCCTGCTTACCAAAGATCAGTAAACTATCAGTAGTAGTTCAGCCTTACAAACAATATTACAGCCTAATCCCTTATAAACTGTAAAAATCATGCCACCTTTACTTCTCCTGCTCATATTTATTCAAATTGCCCTCTCTGTTTTTAAAAATCACCAACAATAATGGTGAAAGAGTGCCTATTTACTACAGTAAACAAATGCAGACAAAAGCTGATCAAAACAAAAAGTTGCTTCCATCAAATATCACTGAGAAATACCAATGATGGAAGAAAAGGAAAAGAAAAGGCGGAATTTTTTAGCCACATCTCTGTCTGTCTAACATTGTATACTGAGAGCGGGCGTCTGTCACTGGCTGACGTGGCCTGAGGCCTGGGCCATGGGGCCCACTGCGAGCTGAGTTTACTGCCCTAGTGGACCGACCCCTTGTGACGCTGACGGTCTCCTCTCTATCAGCCACATGTTCAGCCATTTTTTTCTGCAGATATTGATCAAACACCTACTGTGGGGCAGCCACTATTCTATATATGTGCCAAATTGTAAGGGACGAGGTAAATAAGTAACTGATGGGTGCTAAGGAGCAAACATAGGCAGGTGGCAGATGAGAACTTGATGGGATTCAGTGTTAGATAGGGTGCCCAGGAAAGATGACAATTCAGAGGTAAAGACTGGATGGAAGGGAAGGAGGGGAAAGATGGGGGGAGCATTTCAGGCAGAGACTCCAACCAACACAAAGGCCGTGGATCAGGAGCAGGGCTGGCACGCTCAAGGACAAGAGGTCTGAGTGACTGGAGCAGGGAGCGGGGATGACCCAAGATGATGGCAGCACGGGAACTGGGGTGAATTCATAAAGGGCCTTGTCAGGACATTTGAAAACATTAGCTTTGGCTCAGCACCTGTGGCTCAACAGGCTAAGGCGCCAGCCACATACACCTGAGCTGGTGGGTTCGAATCCAGCCCGTGTCCACCAAATAACAATGGTGGCTACAACCAAAAAATGGCCAGGCATTGTAGTGGGCACCTATAGTCCCAGCTACTTGGGAGGCAGAGGCAGGAGACTCGCTTGAGCCCAGAAGTTGGAAGTTGCTGTGAGCTGTGATGCCATAGCACTCTATCCAGGGTGACAGCTTGAGGCTGTGTCTCAAAAAAAAAAAAAAAATTAGCTTTGTGCTGAATGTGACGGAATGGCACTGGATGCTGAGCAGAGGACTGTGTGACTGAAGTCAGATTTAAAGGAACACTTTGGCTGTGTGTGGAGAACACATTGAAAGGGGCCATGAGCAAGAGCAGGGGGCCCAGTGACGAGGCTGTTGGGTAACATAAGACAATGGTAATTTAGTTTAGGGTGGTCCTGAAGCTGGGGGTGAGAAATCAGTGGCTTCTGAATATATTTCACCCATTACTACCTTGGGAATATCTGTGTCCCCTCAAAATTCATATATTGAAATCTTAGCCCTCCATGTGATGGTATTAGTACATGGGAGGTGATTGAATGATTATAGCAAACCCCTCCTGAACAGAATCAGTTCTCTTATTAAACAGACCCAGAGAAGCTCTTTCACCTCCTCCACCGTGAGAGAACATGGAAAGAAGACACCATCTGTGAGCCAGAAGGCAAGCCTGCAGCAGGCCTTGATCACGGGCCTCTCAGTCTCCAGCGCTGTGAGGAATGAATCTCTGTTGTTTATAAACTACCTATTTAAAAGATTTTATTATAGCAGCCCAAACTCACTAAGGCACCTGTAAAGCCAAAGGACTCTGCTGCTGGACTAGCTGTGAGGAAGGAACCGAGCTCAGGGTGACCACAGGGGTTTTTTTTCTTCTTTCATTGTTGATTTGTCTAAATAGCTGGGGAAAACACAGTAGGCATGCTGCTAAAATGAAGGCTGTGGGAAGTAGCATCAGAGAATCTCAGTTTGGGACATGTTAAGTTCAGACACTAAGTACACATCTGAGTTGTGTCCTATAGCAAAGACGAGAGCAGAAGGGACTGAGTAAGTGAACACTCTGCAATTTATTACTTAGATTAATTATTTAGACCAACAGTGTGAGTGATTGGAAAATACTTTGTTTGCTCAACACATTATTTCCGGTCTTCTTACAGTGTTCAAAACAGCGTTAGAATGTCTTACGGTGTTACGTTCTATGCCAGAGAAGAGGTCCTTATGACCTGACCTTGATTAGTCATAAATGATGCTCTTGGAAAACATGATGTGCCCGGCTTCCTGCAGTTGATATTTAGGTCCTGATATACGGGGCTAAGAGAAATCATTGTCCTCTGAAGTTACGAGTTTGGAGTTGTAGGAATCTGGAGCTGCCAGTGACCGTCATCTCTGGCCGCCTTTTGTTCTACAGTAGACGATCCTGGGACAGAACCCAACTACTGAAGGACAGAACGAGGCTGTGACGTCCTGTTCCAGCCTCACCTAAAAAGCTTCATCCTTGTTCTTTGTAGTTACTTGAGTCAATCTTTTTTGTTTTTTTGAATAAGACTATTTTGAATTGGGCTCTTCTCTATACATAATTTTTTTTTAATAAAAAAGCATGAGTCTTTAGGGATTGATTCAATTCCACATGTAAAAATTGAGGCATATCAAACTAACAACATTTCTCCTGTTGCTAGTCTTCAGATTTCTTTGGGGAAGAATTAAGTTGGTGTGGGGTGGTGCCTGTGGCTCAGTGAGTAGGATGCCAGCCCCATATACCGAGGATGGTGGGTTCAAATACAGCCTGGCCAAACTGCAACAAAAAATTCCCAAGCCTGTGGCAGGTACCTGTAGTCCCAGCTACTCGGGAGGCTGAGGCAAGAGAATCACCTAAGCCCAGGAGTTGGAGGTTGCTGTGAGCTGTGATGCCACAGCACTCTACTAAGGGCAACAAAATGAGACTCTGTTTCTAAAAAAAAAAAATTAAGTTTGTGTATTATAAAAATAGGCACTAATTTTGAAATCAAAACTTATTAATGACTTAAGACAATTCTTGGAGTCAACCTTCAAACTTCCATGTAAATGAAAGACAAAACTACTAAAGATAAAATCTATATCCCCAAGGAAAGGCCTAATCTACATTGAAATCAACTACTTTCATTCCTTATTCTAAATATCATTGATAGAAATTCCACATTATGTATGGGTTGTATTTTCATAATTTTACTAAATTTCTATAGTCATTCCTCCTTCGTTGAAGAGATCAAATATAAAATAAAAGTGACTCTATAGAGAAAACATTTCCATGGTTCACTAACATGGAGATTCTATAATTTGCCTTATATATCCAGGAGGGTATTTTATTAACAATCAGGAGTTCAGGAAATATTCCAACAGAAGTTGAGTTAAAATCGAATCAGTAATAAGGTCTTGGCCAAATTCTCGATTTTTGTGTCCAAGCTCCAGTTCATCCAGTTGATAATGATGCTTTATTTACTAAATTAGCTTGTGGATGACTTACCTTATAAATTCAGCCACTGAGCACACATTTTAAGTTTTTTATGCATGTGTCAGCTTTTTTAAAAAACATAAATGTAATGATGGCTTCACCATTGATCCAAAACCTACTCACTCTAATCTGTAATTTTCACAAACTGCCGTAAGGCATGCATTTATTTCTATCACTAAATTCAGCATTCACTGAGCAAATTTTTAAAAAATTAAATATACAAGAAGAGATTTTCTTGAAAATATTATCTCATCTTTTGTTGGGGAAAAAATTCTAATTTTTTGCTTTCAAAAATAAGTTTCCTCATCCCCAAAAACAAATTTAGATAATGCCTGCCAGAGAAAATATCAGGAAGAGTGTGGTTGCCACCCAGGATTCAAAATACAGACCATTCACAGTCTCTCTCCTATGAAGATGCTTAACACATCGTTAGCATCTGGAGTGAAAAAAAAACCCAAACAAGAAAACAAAGCAAGATCCTTTTATGTTAGCATTCCATGACTGAAAAACATCAGCATTTTCTCCTAATGTAGTTTAATTCTTGGGTAATTCTAAATCTAAGGATTAAAATGCCAAAAAGAAAATGAGCGGAGGCCATAAGACAGAGCGTGCTATCTTCTAACAAGGAGCGAGGCCCTGTGCTTTATCCTCCCATGAATGGAGAGTCCCTGGATAATGCCTACAGACGGCCAGGGAAAGGGCTTTGCACACAGCCACTCTTTGTTAGAATCAAAATGAGCAGAGCCTTGCTTTTCAGCCTACTCTGTGGGGACTAAGGAGAGGAATGTCACTGGATCCTAACAGACTTTGATGTCTTCATTTTCCAAGACTCCTCTGAGAGAAACCTGGCAAGGGTGGCCAAGGTGTGGGCAAGGGTGGCCGACACAGACAGAAGGCAGATCCTAAACCAAGTCACCGCCCTAGGAATGAGCACGGGGCCCCTATCAGGATATAGTGCTTTCATCATCAGGGTGGAGTTAACAGAGCTGTGATGACATCACATGTTCTATAATAAAAAAATAGAAAAGAGAGAAAAAAAAAGACCTCAGAAGCTGTGAAATTCTCCAGAAGGTCATAACTAATATTTGTAAGAGTACAACAGAGAGAGGTGCCACCAAGATTGACGTGAACATTAGGGAAAAAATGAAGAAATTACTACTAAGTGATTATCTCCAACTTCTCTCAACTGGCCCATCTCCCCAAGAGTAGGAAAAGAGAAATAATAGAGGAAAATTAAATATTACAAGTTTTCTGGCTTGGCTATTTGTCAGAATTAGCAGTTCCCTTGGGTATAGGTTTAGGCATGCTTTATCCTTTATGTGAATATTTAAGTAAGCTCGAAAAATTGTGTTTTAGAACATAAACATATGCTAAGGATGCACTTCTAAAAGCCCCCACATCGTGTCAAGCTCTCTTTTTCAGCTCTCTGGATTTCCACTAATCAGCAAAAGTTACAGGCCTTAGAAAAAGCCAAGTTCATTGTCTTGTAAAATACTGTGGATATTTATATCACAGCGTGATAAATCTCAGAGAGAAAAAACAGTGGGTAAGAGATTTTTAGATCTATTACACCGTTGAACCCAAAGAATGTTTATATGACCCCCTGCACAAAGTTTAAATACATGAGGCAGTTTTGATTGTTAACTCCCTGAACTTGCTGGCAGAGCAAAGTGAGACAAGACATTTCTAAACAGCGTGTGCTGGTTTTGTTATCTCCTGTCCTACACTTTGTGTCTCGTCAGCTGCCTCAGACGTCTGCTCAGCTCCATAAACCCTGCACCTAAGCAAGGGTCATTTTTGATTGGAGTTGAGGAGTAGTATTAGTTAGGTCTGTTACTCAAACTTAGACAACAGAGAATTTCACTGATAAAGTCAGTTTTAAGAAGAAGTTTGCTTAACCCATTCAGCCTGTTTCCTAGTTACATCTTCCTTTTATAGGACATTATTTTTTATCTATTATACTAATACAAACAGTACAGAAAACATTCCATTCTTAATTTAGCTACTAGTTTTTTTTAACAAGTGAACAATTTATTAAAAATTAAACAAAGGTATGATGTGATACAGTACAAGCAAGACACTCAAGATAGGTAAAATAGTACCACTCACACAAAAAAATTAAATTTCACCTCAAAAATAATCACATATAAACATATAAATTAACTAAATAT
>CAUYON010169039.1:0-27234 GCA_963573935.1 Arctocebus calabarensis
GGAGATGGAAAGCTGGGAAGAGACACAGATTGGGAGGCATATCTGTCAGGATAAGCTAGGTTATGCTGTGGTGACAAAAGACCCCAAGTATCAAAGGCTTAGCTCACACAAATCTTTCTCACACTACTTGTCTATTGACACTTAGCAGGGGGGTTTGCTCAGAAGATTCATGGGGAAAGCCAGGGGGTTTGAGGCCTCCATCTTGACACTTGCTTCCTCAATCACGACAGCAGCCAAGGGACCAAGGAGGATTCTATTGCAACTTCAAAAGCTCCTGCTGGAAAGTGAAGTCGCCTTCCCTCGTGTTTCATTGGACAAAGCAATCATGGAGCTCTGCCTACCTTCAAAGGGAAAGATGGGAGGCACACACCCACATGCCTGGAAATCACAGAGTTGGAAATATTTGGTGAACAGCTCCAGGAAACCCAGGGGGGTTTTCGGACATGTCCCCTCCAGTAGAGTGTAGCATGTGAGTCTGAAGTTCAGGGGAGGTCAAGGGCAGATCCAGGCTTGGAGAACCTGACGCATCTATAATATAAGGGAAGCCTCTTTAAGGTAAAGAATTCTAGACCAAGGGTAAAATTATACTCCAATTCCTAGAAGGAGTTGTGCAAATGAGAGGCCCTAAACTTTAAGCTTCACAAGCTTTGAGGTGAATCTACTTCTGAGTGAATAAAAGGGCTGCTGCTATAAATGGAAAGTCACCAGGCAGCAGAAAATTTCAAAGCAGAGAAACTGGATGAAGTCATCTATGACATGAATGTACACACAGGAGTCCCTGAATCCTGGTGCAATCTGGTCTTCGGAGATGGAGGAGCAAAGGAGACTGAGAAGTGGCCAGAGAGAGACAGTTGATAAAACAATTTCCGTTTTTCCTTTGCATGTACTTCTTGCTTGCTCTCCTAAACACTGTTTTCATTACATCTCGTTCCTTAAACTACTGCAGGTTGGAAAGTCTCTAATTATTTGATTTTTAACACCTATATTTAAAAACTGAAAGAAGCATCAGACAAATCATTTCAAAGGTAAATTCAGCTCTTAATCAGCAGTATAAAGAAAAAGAACTGATTTCAGGTCAAGAGATGAAATCTTACTTCCAGCCCTGCCACCGATTTAAGTCACTTACCCAAAGTTACATAAATTCTCTGGACCTTAGAGCGGGTCTCTAGAAATGAAGGAAAACATTATTTAATGTAAAGTCCTTTGTAACTCTGCTATTTGGCCTGTATGTTACTTCTTGAGGTGGGTCGGGCCTGAGGACCTGATCGCATCAGCTTCCATGACGTGTGTTTCATTGCATTCATCAGTTTGAGTAAATGTTTAAAATTCCCAATTTGTTTTACATTGATTAAGACATGATGCAATTGAAGGTAATAAATAAATGAAAAATGAAATCTTAAAAAGGATGTTTGGCAATAAAATGGAATGATTGTAATTATAGGGTTCAGGGTAAAGTGTAGAAGTGTTACTTAAGCCCCTTACAAACCTCCTGTTTATTAAAATCATTTGTTTAACATCAGACTTTACCTAATGAATAATTTAATCATAAAAGAGACCGACTGTACTCAGTTTTCTAGGACTTCCTTAACAAAATACCACAAACTAAGTAGCTTAATCAACATAAGTGTATTAGGTTGAGGCTGGAAGTCTGAGCTCAGGCTGTGCGCAGAGCCAAGCTGTTGGGAAACCGTCTGTGCTCAGCCTTACTCCTGGTCCTTCCTTGTTTGGTGGCACCAAAAGTCCAGTCTTCACATAGATTCTCCCTGTGTGCAGGTTTGTCTGAGTCCAAACTTTCTCCTTCTCTAAGGCTGTCAGTTATACTATATACTGGATCAAAGCCCACACTAAAAACTTCATTTTAACTTGATTACCTCTCTAAAAACCCTGTCTTCAAGTAAGCTCTTGTTCTGAGGCATGGAGGTTAGAATTTCAACATATATATGCACATATACACATATACACATATGGTTTTATTGTTTGTTTGTTGAGGACACAACTCAACCTACAATACCATTGGGGGTCAGAAAATGATACCCCACACTGAGGGCCTCAGATACGGCCTCAGATGCAAAACTCCTCTCTGCGATTCTCTTGCCCCCTCTCCCTCACCCATCATTCCTCCTAAGGAAACCCACAGCCACTCCTACCCTGTTCCAGGAGGGAGTAAAGCTTCACAGGAGCCACGAGGAATCTGGACAGGCCTGGCTCGGTTTCCCCCTCAGTCTATTACTATTCGGTCATGCCCTTTTGTCCAATCACATTTTACACCCCTAATCCTGCTTTGTCAAGCCTCAGCATAAAATCAGGCAGCTGCTCCCCTACCACTGGGTCTTCACTCTGCAGGCTCCTGTGTTAAGTGACACTATGACCAAACAAATTTGCCATGCTTGTCTCTTACTGACCTGCCTTTGTTAACAGTGGTGTCTGCCATGACCTAAATGGGAAGGAGGAAAGGAATAATGCCCTTCCTCCCCCTACAACACAGACCCTACCCTCAATCCCTCTTCATTCTTAAGGGTGCCCACATAGATAATCACCTTCACCTGGCGCCTTTATCCCTAACTTTTTAATATTCTTATTTTTTATTTTATTTTTATTAAATCATCAACACATAGATCATGTATACACTAATGCATTTATGGGGTATAATGTGCTGATTTCATATAGAATCAGGAAAGCTTATACAGTACTGGTTAATACATATCTCATCTCATTTACTTAACTATTGTGTTAAGAATTTACACTCTATACCTAATAGAGCTGACATGTACCCTTACATTATGCACTGTAGATGTGATCCCACCATTCACCCTTCCTCAATCTTTTATTTTACAAATCCATTTCCTCCCTTCCATCCTCCCTGCTTTGGCTCAGACTCTCGTGGCTTAATGTCTAGTCTCGGGCAAGACCCTTTAGCCAGTCCCCCTGAGCTGTCCTCTTGGCTCCCCTTGCCCCCACTCATGTTCTCCTGAGCTGACATGCTTTCTTGCTCACGTGCACCTGTGACTTTGCAGCCTCACCACTAAACATCTTGCTGTGCTTCCACACTGACCTTTAGGATGAAGGACAATTCCTAGTTTGTTGTTGTTGTTGTTTACATAGAGAAGGGGTCTCACTCCTGCTCAGACTGGTCTCCCACTCCTGAACTCAGGCAATCCATCTGCCTCAGCCTCCCGGAATGCTAGGATTATAGCAATAATCCCAGCGTGAGCCAATTCCTTGCCTTAGAGTCAGAATCTTTTCTGTACTTGGTGCCTGACTACCGTGTAAGCCTCAACTTCCCTCTTTCCTCAGCTCTCACAAACATGAGGTAGTTTTTTAAACAGAGAACTTTGTGTGTGTCCTTTTGCAGGGCGGCTGCTGGCAAATAAAGAGACTTTGTGCCCATCAGGAACGGTCTCTCCTCAGGGAGGATGAACCACCGTCAAGCATCCCTTCCTCGGGTAGAGGCTCCCTGGCTGTGGGCTCAGCATGCGGCTTGGTGACTAGGGCACCTGTTAATTTCAGGCCCCAGCCAGCCTTCTCCACCTGGTACAGGATAAAATGCTATGTGCACACGTGGCCGCCTGGCCCTGTACACACACGCAGTTGGAGTTCCCCAGGCAAACATAAAAATCTCACGTTTGCATCTGCCGTGAAAAATTCCCCGACCTCCCAGGCTGAGCAAAGTAAGATTAAAGATTCAAAGGCAGCACCAAGGAGAGACTGACTCCGAACACCTGTGGGATGGCAAGGGCGATTTTCTCAGAAGCTGAGCCCCTGGTGGAGGACCGGGCTCTTAATCATGCCTCTGTATCCCTGGCACTGTGCCTCGTGTGTAGTAAAGACAGGGCCTCAAGTCTCAAATGAATTTTTTCTTCCTAATTAGAGAATTTGTGAATCCAAAAGTGCTAGAATGGCTGAAAACACCAAGAATTTCTTAGGAGAGTGAAGGTGGGCAGGCTCCCAGGCAGGCTGGCCTGCTTTGGAAAGAAACTGCTTAGTGCAGTCCTGGGCTGTGGTTCTATTCCCCACCAGCCACCAACCAGCTTGACAGCTAAATGAATCAATCACGTGCTAATACCGTTAGCCAGTTATATTAATAGTTTCAGGAGGTCCCAGCCATGCCTCTCCCTTGCTGCAGGAATTTTTAAAGTTGACTCTGCTATCTGCCCTGAACCCTACCACTAGACCGCTAACATGAAGATTCTCGGTCACATAATGGGGCAAATTAGATCACACGTTTAAACTCCAAGTCTTTCAAACTCCTTGCTAAGATCGGTAGACCTTGAAGAAATGGAGACCTCGATTTGGAGAGAAGACTAAAGGAAAGCCCCAAAATACCACCTGTGAGGGGGAGGAAGGAGCTGGGAACTTACTGAGCTTACTGGAGATGGTGTTGTCAGTTGTTGGCAGGGCTGAGTTTCTTCCCTCAGTCTCCCAGTCCTCTGCAGATGTGGGTGAGCACATGGCCACTGACCTCCTGAGGACCAGGCCCAAGCTCAGGCCCATCAAGGGTAAAAGGGAAAAAAGAGAGCCTCTCTAGACATCATATCACCTGGGCATTGTGCTGAAACAGGCAGCAATCTTAGCAGAACTCTCTCTCCGCATTCCCTCCATCTCCAGGAGAACCACTACTTCCATTGAGTAGAAAAAGAGCTTGGAAATCCGAAGTCCAACAGCCTCCACCTGGGGCTTGGAGGAGGAGTATGTAAAGACTGCCTTCAGCCACAGATTTGGTCAAGAAAAAACAAAGAATGGCCTTCCCATCTGAGATGGAGCAAATTCTATTAGTAAGAATATTTTGTAATAGTCCTCCATTCTTGCCTTCTTATAAAATTCAAGGGCAGAGCTAAGGGAGCACTTTTACCCCAGTGGTCATCAGAGGTTGGGTTAATCTTTAAAACAAATTATAAGAGAATACGCTAAAGATAGAAAGCGTTTTACAGTTCTGGAACCTTCTGGGGAGTGCCTAAGAACCCCCAGTTACTCTTTGTCCTGTCTAAGGCTGACCTGACTGAGTCAGTACCTCTTAGACTTTCAAAAAGGTTTTACTAATTATGAGTAGGTGGAGATTGGTAATTTCTATTTTCCCGAATTTTATAAAATTTTATGGAGTCACTGCAATAAGTTACTGTAATTGAAAATAGTTGTCCTAGTTATCTAGTTCTATTAGGCAAAATAGACATTGGCCTAACATCTATTTTAATAGCCAATAGTTCGTGATTTTCTAAGAGAGCTTATTTCCCAGCTTCATTGCTTTGTTGTTAGATTTTAAATGAGTTTGTCAGATGCTTGGACTCTATCCTGACTCTTAAACGCTCCCACCTGTAAAGAGCTATTTAATTTGTTAAGTACTTTCTCTCCCTCCTGGTGGGTTTTGTTTGTCTTTCTGTTCCTTTGGTCTTTTCTCTGTTGGGGGTCATGGGAGGAGCTCCTGGATTAGGATTTGTGCTGCATTTATAGCCCAAGGAAAGAAGATGTGTGCCCTGCTTTCCTTCGGTGCAGGACTGTCCCTGACACACATGTCGAATTCAGCAGGTCACCCTGTCTGGACAGCCCTCAAAGCAGGTAGGTCCCAAAGAAGTGAAAGTTGACGAGATGCAGAAGTGGCTTTGATCAACACTTCTCTAAACCTTGGTCTTGTAAGCCAAATAGTGACTCATTTGTAAATGACTAGGTGTGAACAGGCACTTTATATGTGATCTTATCTGTATCAATAAGCAGTTGCAACAGCTGCCATGACAAAGGTGTAGGCTACACAACAAAGCTATTTTTGTAAGTCTTTAAACTCATGCAACAGTGACCTTCTACAAAGGCTATTTTCTGACTTAGGGTCTGGGGAAGGATCACTCTTTACCATGAAAAATTCTCTCCTGTTAGCTTGCCTGCAACCAGAGGGCTGAGTTGAGCTTTTAACACTCCTTCCTCTCTTGCAAAGTAGCAATTAGCTTCTTATGCCTTCTCTCTTTAAATACAATTAAACAAAACACAAGAGTTAGGCTAGGAGAGAAGGTTGGTGACACAAATGCAGGATGCTGCATTTACTTGCTAATTTACCTTTTAATACAGCAAATTGAGAAAGTGCTTTCCAAGAACACAGGCCATTAGATCCCTGAAGGTCGGTCCTTATCAGTTCCTTCAGACCCTTTATTTATCGGTGACGACACTGAAGTTCAAAAAGGTGGGAAGAGTTCCCCAAAGTCCCAAAAACCTGAGGCAAGTGACGTTCAGTTCTTACATTCTTAGACAGATGTTCTTGCAGAATATATTTTAAACTTCTCCCATGACCCGAAATCACATGGATCCCAGTTTTTGCTTAATGATGGATTTTCATATTATTATTAAAAATGGGCTCATTATCTTGATTGTTGATACAAACTAATAAACACAGGGGAGTGTTCACTATCTAATAATAATAATTTAAAAAAAAAAACAACTCTCAATGGCTGAGATTTCCTCTGCTGATTTCTGAGAATAGCACCGCCCATGACAGCAGACTAGACTCTCACATGTACACTCATTTTCAAAATCCAGATGTTGCAAGGGTACACTTGAAATTTATTCAACCATGTAAGTGAAACCTGTGAAGTTCAAGTGATAAGCAGACAGGTAATTGCCTTGCTCATGCGTTCAAAGTATGTTTACTGAGTGTAAGTTAATGCTCTCACCACGGCTCATGGGCATTTGTAATCACACAGCAAAAACTTAAGGATACCCGTGGTCTTCCAACCACCACAGCTCAAGCAAGTTGATAACACCCTCTGCCCAACTTACTTTCCCACAGTGATTCATCCAGAGAGGGATGATTTCATGCTAACTTTCATTTTCTCCAACCAGCGTAGGTGGAAAGAGGGAAAGAAACAAACTTTGTTTCATGGTAGAAAAATCCCCTGGTTTGACACTCATCAGGAAGTACATAGTTCTCTTTCTTTTTTTCTAAGAAATATCAGTTCCCTTCCTCCTCAATTTCCTAAATTATGAACTAAAACTTATTACCTAGAAATCCTAAGCTGGATTCTGTACACACAAACTTAGGCATGCTGACAGTTGATAATAACCCAAGGCAGCTGCCTCGGACTGTCCAGAACGTAATTCACACACTTGGATGTTGACTCTCTCCTTAGAATTTTAGGGAACTGCAGCAGGATTTCAAGCTTGCAAAACAATTTCAGCGTGCTGAAGGCTGCTAGCAATTTAAACAAAATTGGCACATGGGATTTTTCTCATTACATGGAGTTAACAAATGCATCCTTTAAGAGGAGTTGGTTCTTAAATACAAAATTATGACAGTGGTCTATTTTGTACAAGACCAGCCTTGTTTGCAGTTTTGAATAACAGTTCTCCAAACCATGAAGCTTGGATACATAACCCTTGCACCCCAGAATCTCCTTTTAAGCGTTGAGAAGAGTCAAGTGATCTCAATTACATAAAGTAGAGAAATGAGGCAATTATCCAATCAAAAAAACCTGGGGGAGGCAGAGGGCACTTTGGCTTGAATTATCCAGAAAGTGCCTGAATTTTCCATTAAAACTCTAGAAGCACAAGTCTGACAAAAGTCTTTCTTTTTAAAATGTCTTAAGGGTAAAGCTAATAGGCATGTATTTGTGAGTTGTATGAGTTTAGTTAGTAGTTTCCAGGTCACTAACCACGTTTTTTTTTCCAGGAAACGAACTCAGGAATTCCTTTGAACCTTTAGCTCCAATAGAAAATTAGTCTAAGCCTCTTTTCTATTCCCAGTTGTGCATTGTCCATCACAATAGTAAGACATGTTTGGGATAGAGGCAGGCATTGTCTTTTGCTGAGACAGACCACAGGGTAAACAGAAAGCACTCAAGTTGAAAGGCGAAGGATGTTAATTATCTACAGCTCAAAGTTCTTATATAGTTTAGCAAGTCAGCTCCCAGTGGTGGGCCATATTTTCTTGGGATTCTACACAAAGGGTGTGTGTGTGAATAGCAATTAGAAAAAGCACTTACAAAAAAAAAAAAGCAGAAGTATATGTGAAAGAAGAGAAGTATATGAGGAAATGGCAGAGGTACCAGAGTGAGGTGAAGTGTGGAAGAAAAAAGACTTCAAAGACAAGACAGGTTGACAAGTTTCTGTTGTTTTTATTAGATGATAGGTCGGCCACTCTGGCTTGTGTCCTCAAAAACGAGGGATGCATCAGTAGTAGAAGGTGCACTCTCTGTTTGCTTTGCTAAACCAAACTTGTTCTGAGTTCCCCCTGCCCCAAGTTCCAGCTCCAAGCCTGCCACTTAGAATGCATGGCTTTGTGACGTGTGGCATCGCACTGCGGTGGTGTGGCCTGTCTGGACAGAGCGCTCCCTGAGTCACCTACTGACTAATCCTGCCTGGTGCTGTTTATATATATTTCTCCAGGTTTCACCCAGCTCCATAAGTTATAAATGCACCCATAAGCCCACTGGGGAATCAAACACAGATGCCAAAAACCAGGAGAATTTAAATGATTTCCACAGACACATCAATACAGGGTGTGTATCTTCCGGCTTATCTGATCATTCCAATGAGAGGCTATGTGTGAGAATGGGAATTCATTCTGTGAAAAGTAATATCAGAGGTTTTCAGCGGCCACACTTTTAGGTATCTAATGCAAATTACAGACATTTCATAGCATTTTTGTTAACTTTGTAATGCTCAAAAAAAAAATGCCTAGTAAGATCCATGGAATAAACTTTCTGTCAAGTGTCAGAAAGTAAATATTTGAGGTTTTGCGAGCCATATGGTCTCTGTCACCATCTGTATACAAATACAAGCGTCTGTATTTGTAGGAGAAAACAGCCAGAAGAAAATACATGAATAAATGAGTGTGGCCATCTGCCAATAAAACTTCATTCATGGGCATGGAAATTTGAATTTTCCGGAATTGTCATGTCACGAAATATTCTTCTTCACTTTTTTCAATCATTGTTACCTTGTGGGCCACAGAAAACAAGCAGCTGGCTAGACCTGGCCATCAGCCCATCGTCTGCTGACCCCTGGTGTAGATGGGTGAAAGATAAACGTGGCTGTCACAGACTAAAGTGATACACTCTGGGGAAAGGCAGTATTGTGGGATTGTGTTCAATGGTTTTTTAATTTTCTGTATCTTGCAATATTCTGACATCTTAAAAATCTTGCCATTAGAAGAAAGACTGACTCTCCCAGGGCAAGCTAATTCTTAGAGAGAGCAAATGGCTGAGAACGTCCCCCATGGTAGCTAACTCCAACACACCATGGCAATAGAGAAATTGCCCAACCTCCCATGGCCAGGTAGAGAGAGCAGAGACTACCCCCTACAGCAGAGAGCCCACTGGGAATCTTTAGACTCATCATCCTGAACTGCTGGCCTTGCCCTGTTTTGCCTTTCCTAGGGAAACCTCAGTCAAGGCCATGGCCTAGGCTTAGGGCTCCTGACCAACACTGGACCTTTCCCTATGGCCCCTTCTCTCAGGAAATGTGAGTAATAATCTCTCAATAGCATTGGCCTCACTCAGTTACTCCCATAAATTAAAATCTCAGCCTATGTAGCATCCCAAGACCAGCTTCAGCATCACCTGAGCCCCACTCCAGAGATGCAGGACTAAAATCTGCAGGTAAACGAGATCCTCAGATTCCCTGCAAGGATACTGAAGTCTGAGATGCCTTGATGGTGTGGTTCAAAGCCTGAGATCTGGAATTAGAAGGCTAAGTCCAACTCTGTGCACCTCGCATTAGCTACGTGGCCTCGGACAAATTATTATTTTAGTATGCCTGTTTCCATTCCCTAATGAGTGGGGGATGGTGATGACAAATCTATGCTAAACACTTAAGGGCCTGGTGAATGATTTTTGTTAAATCTTGCTGTTATTCATTCTTAGAAAATAAATACCCACATGCATACTCCCAAGGCAACCCCCTCAAGGAATGACACATTGTTAGCTCATCACTTGAGTTGATCTGCAGTGACTATCACACACCCCCCCCTCCAATTCCATCCGTGAAAGAAAAGAACCAAGCCACAACTCCTGGCCGCAAAGTGTAAAATATATTGATGACTGTAAGGGGACAACTTGGAGAGACTTTAGTCTGCTGAGATGACGCTCAGTGGTGTACAATACATGCTCTGTTTTCTGGAACCATGTCATTCAGTTTTCAAAGACATCTGTTTTGAACATGGTGGTTTTTTGTTTTTTTTTTTTCTCAGCATGGATTACTACTCTACAGTTTCTCCTCGAGTGGATAAATATCGCAGTTGTTTGCAGAGCGACAGGCTTATTTAGACATTTAACAAGGTGCATTATTTCATAACGAGATCAGCCACAGCGTTAACAGTAAGGTGTTTTTCATTTGTCTTGTTAACTGCGACAGTGGGGGCGGTGGTGACTTTTCCAATTTATTCTTTGTTGACATGTTTAGTCACCAACAGACTCCGAAAAGTCATGAAAAATAATAGTCGGTTAAAAAAATTAAACCCTAATTATGCCACGGATTTTCCCAAGACCCTTAAAGTCAGATCATTTAAATTTACAAGAGGAAAAAAAATAGGCATTATGGAAAATGAAACAACAAAAAACTACTGAAAAATACGTCTGTAGGACATGCGGTGGTCACTTATAAACCACTCGGAAGGGCATTAAAAACAAAAAGGTCCTTCCAGCACGTTCAGCAGACCATTGACAAAGTCTGCTTTGTTTTCTTTCCTAGTGGCTATTTTCCTACCACAGTGTTGAGCTTCATCATTATATTAAATAACTTATATGGGTAAAAAGGAGTTTGCTAACCAGCAGCCAACTCAAAACCACGTAGGAAGAGGGGAGAGGGGTTCACAGGACAGCACACACTATGGGCAGCACAGTCCGTAGATAGACTCTGGCAACGCTGACTGAGCGGAGGGCTGGGATCCACACGGGGGGTTTCCAGGCCCCCCCTCCTCCTCTCCCTTTTTCATTTAAGTTAACACAGAAACATGGGCTTCCTAAGAGCCAGTGCTCAGCTGGGCAAGTCCCATTAGCAGCAAATGTTCAACCAAATAATAAAAACACACACATAAAAGAAAGCTCCATCCAGGTGCAGAGCTTGGAAATTCACATGGAAATTCCAGGAGATGAGTCATGTGCAGAGCTGGGATCTCCCGAGGATTCTTTCTCAAGCGTCTTCAGTGAAGATTTCAGGCTCACGAATTCTGAGTCCATCTGTTGGCTGTGGGGCATAAGTTCCTCGTCTGCTCTTGAGTGAGCTTGTTTGCTTAGCTGACTGCAACGCTCCAAGGACTGCAGGGTCTTGGTGATTCTTCCGAGTACCACATGCCAGAAAACAAAGGCCGATCCCTCTGTGATTTGCGGGGTGCAGCGGCAGCAGCCAGCAGCACAGCAACCAGATCCCACATGTTAGACCCTGCCTAGGAGGCTTGACCTGAATAGTAAAGAAAACAACATAAGATAATGTGGCAGACTATGCGAGCGAGGAATAAAATGCCTTACCTAATGCTAATTTTATCTTTCCCATAGTTTAAGTTTTATTTTACATAATTAAAAACAGGAAGGAAAAAAAAATCAAGCTTTGAAATCTCTACTGGTTCTTTGGCGAAACTGCTAGTCACTTCAAAACAAGTATTAATGGACATGGCAAAGGCTTTGTTTATTATAGATAAGTCTATCTTAAGTGAGTTTATGTTATAATAAAAACAAAAAATCAAAATTTGAATGATAAAGAGCTTTTTGGCATGTGCTGGCCTTATCACAGACAGGTTTACTTAGTAAGTACATAGAAGTATCTTTACCACACATTCTGTGAACCCCGGGAATGTTTAAGTGGTAGTTGACAAGAAGGGTGTCTGTCCCCAAAGGGGTGCTGGTCAGTGCTATGAAGAACCTGAGTTTCTACAATGAATGGCTCTGGGGCCAACAGGAAAAGCTGCTATGTAAGAAAATCTTACAGGTGCATCAGCTTTCAGGGCAGTAAGATTTCAGGTAGGTACTGTATTTTAGAATACAGTCAGCTATCTGTATCCTTGGGTTTTGCATCTTCTATCTATTCAATCAACCACTGATCAAAGATATTTGAAAAAAAAGTTGTGTCTGTACTGAATATATACAGACTTTTTCTCATCATTATTCCCCAAATAATACAGTATAACAACTATTAACATAGCATTTACACTAGGTATTTTAAGTAATCTAGAGATGATTTAAAGTACACAGGAGGATGTGTGTAGGTTATATGCAAATACTACTCCACTTTAAATCAGAGACATGCGTATTCCCAGATGTGGGTCCTGAAAGCACAACCCCCAGATACCAAAAGACGACGATCCTTAATCTTAGCATACATTTAACTTGTGTGGTTTTATAAATTATAATAGCCATTTCATTTTGTTTAGCCTCTTTGTGGTTTCTAAGCCTTGGCCAACACCTGCAAAAACTCAGTGTCATCCAAGGACTCTGCAGGAGCTTGGGCTGACCAGCCACGGCCAGCAAGACACTGTGTCCTGAGCTGGGGTGAACATGGGGGAGGCCCTGTGCTTATCCTCACAGGGCTTACAGGGCAGCAGAGGAAAGAACCACACTACACAAACAACGCAAGGCTGGTCCTGAGAGAGGAAGAAGGCCTGATGCGTGTGTGGTTCAGGACAAGCTCTTCCTGGGGAAAATGGGCCCAGAAGAGGGAGGCATTGCAGCTGGGCCACAAGAACGGCAAGATATAGACAAGCTGGAGCCCAGGGCTTAACAGACATGAAGCAGTGGGAGCGGGGGGTGTGTCTTCAAAGCCCTTGAAAAAACAATTTTAACATGGAAACTATCTTTTGTACCTAAGAACATGTGGTCACTGTGTTTATATACACACTCTCTTATAAACCATTTTATTTGGACCACTGCTTGTCCCCCAAGAATTCTTTCCAGTTGCATTATTGCTGAGCATTTTTAAGTCAGTACAACTGCAGATTGATTCATGAACCCATGTCTGATTTTAAGCCAGCATACCTTCTTTTTGGCCTCACATTTCTAAATTCCCCACTAAATTCTTTGGTTACCTTTCAACCAATCAAATGTTAAATGTTATTGTAGACATAGGAAGAGATCAGACAATTCAATCTTTAGCTTCCACTATCAAAACTCTGACTTATGAACTTTTTCAACACAACTACAGATCCACAGGAATATATCATCAAAGAATAGAATAATAACTAGAGGCAGGGCATGGTGGCTCCCACCAATAATCAGGCGAGGAGGCCAAGGCGGGAAGATCACTTGAGCTCAGGAGGTTAAGACCAGCCTGGGCCAAAGTAAGACTACATCTCTACTAAAATCGAAAAAGTAGAAAAGCCGGGTGTTGTACACACTTGTAGTGTCCCAGCTACTCAGGAAGATGAGGCAGGAGAATCATTTGAGACCAGAAGCTGGAGTGAGCTATGATCACACTTCTGCACCCTAGTCAGGGCAACAGACTATCTAAAAATAACAATGATAATGATAATAATAATAATAATACAACTAGAAAAGCGTTGTAGGAAGGCCTGGATTACTTTTATACGTTAGGATGCTACAGGTAATGAAGATACAAGGTATCATTTATACAAAGCCAATTTGCTGGCCAATTTTTAAAAATATCTACACTGAAAGTAACAATAGCTAAGCTATACTCAGGGGCCTCACCAAACTGAATGTTTTTAAAAAATAGAAAAGGGGGATTTGAAATAAAAAAGGACAAGAAGGCAAAATTTATCTAAAAATGATAAAAGAATAATTCTCAAATATTTTATTCAGTAAGATGTATACTCTGAGGTCCATGAATAATATTAAAGAGCATAGGAAACATCTTTAAAACAAAGTAATATGAGATTAAAATGTCCCACTGGCAGGTGCAATATTTTAAAAGGTATGTATTTCAGCATCAGCCCAGCAAGCCTGTTACAGTCCACCATTCCGTCTTTGTGTTTTCTTGTGTTTGGAGATACGAGAAACATCTCCACCACCTTACCTACCACTGTGACTTGTTCTAAGGCTAATAATTCCAAAGCCTTCATACCTCACCCCTTGTCATTGAGGGTACGAAGGTAGCCTAGAATTTCCCTTAAAACAAAATCATACAAAACCAAGTAAATATGAGATATCTCAGTTCACAAAATCTATTCTAGTATCAGGTCCTTCACCCAAATGTCTCTGGGACCATAAAAGGAAGAAGAAAAAATGCACTTATCAACCCCAGTACAAAAATGTATCCTAAGAGCTTTTTTTTGGTAGAAATGATAGCAATTTTGATTATATCATAGTATAGTCTAGATTGTTTTTGCCTATTAAAGTATCTCCAGTGTTTAAAATACAAATTTAACCCTATCCTAATTTTATTTGAAAATACATTTTTTTTAAACTACTACTAATAGAGCAACATTTTTAAATTTGAAAAGAAAAACCCTCCAGATTATGTTTAAAATCCCAACTCTCTCTCAAATTAAAGAGGGGATTGCGATCTTCTTGGTAAGTGACAAACCCAACTTTACCAAGCCAGCTGGCACTTAGTTCTTTTTTATTCCAGGTTAAATAAATGTCTAACATTAGAACTATTCAGAAATGAAGCCTGAACTTCTGATCCAAATTTTAGACATAGAAAATTAGTTTTTTTTTTCTAAAAATAACATACTGTGAGGTAATTTCAGTTCCTCATTCCATTAAAAAATGGGAGAGAAAAAGAAAGAGTCACTGTATATCTGCCACTATAGAAAAAAGAAAGAAAGGAAATAAAACTAAATAATAGCAATAAGAGGGCGTTGCCTGTGGCTCAAAGGTGTAGGGCACCGGCCCCATATGCCAGAGGTGGCAGGTTCAAACCCAGCCCCGGCAAAAAAAAAAAAAAAAAAAATTAGCACTAAGAACTCTAAGCTACAGCGATCCAGTTAACAGCCCAGAACGTGCAGACAACTTGAAACAGGAAGGCGACTTCCCACAGAAAGCACGCGGCTGTATTCAAGCAAACCAGCCTTTCCTTCAGACTGTGCAGCAGTAAGAAGCAGTGAGACTCACCTTAAAGACTTCCATCTGTCTTTCTCTATGTGGTTTTCAGGTCCTTCACTCTCATATGAAGCCAAGTAGAGAGCTACAATCAACCAAAGGAAAGTAGGTTAACACTGCAGCCTTCTGATACACATGCCCGCTCCGTCCCTTGTTCAACTAGAGGCAAACTCTTCTGCAAAGCACGCCTTTTAAAATTCCAAATCATGGCCAGGTGCAGGGGCTCACACCAGTAATCCTAGCACTCTGGGAGGCTGAAGCGGGTGAATAGCTTGAGCTCAGGACTTTGACACCAGTCTGAGCAAGATCAAGTCCCCATCTCTTCTAAATATAGAAAAACTAGGGTGGTGCCTGTGGCTCAAAGGAGTAGGGCGCCAGCCCCACATGCCGGAGGTGGCAGGTTCAAAGCCAAAAACCAGCCCCAGACAAAAACTGCAATATATATATATAAAATAAAATAAAATAGAAAAACTAGCCAAGCATTGTGGCAGGTGCCTATAGTCCCAACTACTCGGGAGGCTGAGGCAGGAGGGTCGCTTGAGCCCAGGAGTCTAGTTTGAGGTTTCTGTAACTATGATGCCATGGCACTCTCCCCAGGGCAACAGAATGAGACTCTTGTCTCAAAATAAATAAATAAAATATCTAATTGTGACTGAGAAGCTTCCTGAGAAACACAGAGTATCGCTTTGCCTCGTTTGACCATCTCATCTCAACAAAAACACAAGGGCCTCTAAGCCAGAAAGGCATTTAATTAACTAAGAATTTATGAGGCAAAAGAGCATACAAAATGCAAGCCAAATGATGCTGTCATTCAGATTTATGTTCTTTACAAAGAAAAGGGTGGGGATTTTTTCCTGGTAGCCTTGTTTTGTTTTGTTTTGTTTAAGCCCTTAGTAGATAATTTAAATCAGAAAGACTCTTCATCCAAAAATTTAAAAGTTTGTTATTAATCCCACTTACTGAGATTAAAGAGTACACCCCCCACAGAGTAGGTAATATTAATTCAAAATGTTCTTCAGACATTATTGCAAACACAATCAATCTACTGTGAGAAATGGTTAGTTAATGGGTGCTACAAAGTCCTATAATATTAGAATACAACAAATCAGTAGAATAATTCCCCAAATCTTTTTTGAACTTTCTCTTCTGGTGACTTTTTTCCGTATACATTCAATCACTTTTCTAACTCAAATTCCTGACTGCTTTAACAGGTCAAGACTTTCTACTACTTTTTCTGAACAGCAGAGGGTACCAATTTACTGTTCTGGGTTTTTCCTCCCCAAATTATCTTAATGATCAACATATTACAAAATACGTTTTTCTTTACTGGAAGCCCAAATGAGAGGGAAAAACACCCTTCCATAACTCCATTTGTGCCCAAAGATCTGCAAGCTCTGGTATTTTAAAGAATGTTTAAACACAGAAAGATTTTGTTTATGGGTGAGTAGTAAATGCAAGTATTTTAAGGATAAATCATCAGGTCTTCTCCTGTACAGAAAACTCTTCAGATAGAAGAGATCAGAGGGCAGGCCTCATGTGGTATGAGGAAGCCGGCACCAAGTATTTCTATTCTAATTCCCCAAGGCAGGGTTTGGGGACGCTGGCGGCAGCTCCACTGCGTGGTCTCACCATCCTCACTGAACACTGGAACTGTAAGTAGATACTGCAAAATCTTCCGGTCCCTCTCAAACGGACACTCCACTTGTTTCCACGTCATAAATTCGCTCACTTGTTTGGCCAGTTCCCAAAATTTCTGGGAAAGAATAAAAGAATTTAAAGGCAGTCATTAAAAATCATGAACTTGGAAATGCTGATTTCATTTAAAATGCTTCCTTTCGGTGTTTAATCTTCTGAATTATATACTTGTCTTACTTTAATAAAAATTATATTTGCTAGTATAGGTAAAAATTGACTCAAGTTCCCTCAGATAATAATAATGGTAATACTGACGATAATTAATAATAGTACAGTTACTCTACGCTGCTTGCTATTGTTCATTTCGTACAAAATAGTAAAGAAAGAGAAAAATCTGTTCTCAAACTGCAGAACCTGCTTTGGTCACCAGGCCCGGATGCAATGCTGGAGAACCTGCCCCTCTCCCTGGGGCTCGGATTTTTGTGTCCTACATTATTACACTCACCTCAAAATTGACATGGCCATTTGGAAGGCGGTTGGCGCAGCCCTCATTGAGGAAATAAATGTCTTTGATTAAGAGGCTGAAGAATGGTATCACGATCTAGAGAGAAACAGAGATTCTGGTTAATATGGAGGAATAAACATGTAGGCTCTCATCAAATAATACAAGAGATTAATGAGTGCAGTTAACTTTGGATTACATGACAGCCATAATGAATTAGGGGACAATGTTTTGTTTTTTAACATGACAGCATTTTCCTCCCTTACATTAGTTTGTTTAAAACACAAACGCTGTTCATAACCAAAACACAGCAAGGACAGGTGATGCTAGGAAGTAGATAGTTTGGGGATTTGCCTATCATTTTTTCTATTTCTTTCAATACAGTAGCATATAATAAAATCTAAACCATTTAGCTATAATTAAAGAGAAAAGTATCTAAAGGAACTAAAGGAACTAAAAGTGTCTAAAGGAACTCCTGCTTTTCATTCAGCAACCCCTTGGCAGAATATTAATAGAATACCTATCTCTGCAGGTACTAAGATTTTAAGATGTGTGACCCATCTCTTGGCTAGAATTGGTAGTGCTGTATTATTTAGATAGCACATATCAGATGAACTTTTTTTAGGTGAACATTTTACTTTTACCCTTGAAGACATTGCTCAAGGCTGGCTCACACCTATAATCCTCACACTCTGGGAGGCCGAGGTGGGTGGATTGCCTGAGCTCACAAGTTCAAGACCAGCCTGAGCAACAACTGTCTCTAAAAATAGCCGGATGTTGGGGTAGGCGCTTATAATCACCGCTATTCAGAAGGCTGAGGCAAGAGGATAGCTTAAGCCCAAGAGTTTGAAGTTGCTGTGAACTATGATACCACTGCACTCTACCATGGGCAACAAAGTGAGACTCCATCTCAAAAAAACAATAAAGAAGACATTGCTCAAGATAATGTAAGAGCTCACGGTTTTAGGCAATAGTTGCTACAAACTTCCTATGAAGTAAACCTGGCCTGTGTAAGACAGAACACGTCCACACCTGTTCTCTTGGAAATCACCTAACAAGTCCTTGCACAATATGTTGTGAAGCAGACGTGCCCCAAGTGAAGGAGGAATACAAACATGTAAATTAAAATTAATGGTTGTTTAAAAACAATATGCCCTCTTTAATGATACTCTTCTGCCTCAATTCTCTGGTTTGATGAAGTAGTCTTCCTACTTCATTAATTAACCTGCACCTTAAATTATATTAAGCCCACAATGAATAGAGAACCAAGATCAATACAGCAATTTCCACTTTCTCTCAAATTTCAAAATATTTTCATAATTCCAGATTTTCTTTAATACTGAAAGTACAGATTTTAAGTCTATCTTGTTTCTAAACATCAGAGTTTTTTTTTTTTTGTAAGCTTATAACTTATGTATGACTTGTTCATCAAATGAATGGAAAAAATATACTTTTTGGCTCACACATAAAAATATTAAGTATCAATTCACTTCTAGAGAGAGATTCAGATTTTTCCCTAAAGTCATTAAAATAAAAACAAACTTTATTTTTTGTTTCATTGATCTCTGAAAATAACCAAAATGATGGATCAGTTTTGACAGCCCACTTGAATATACTTTTAACCATCAGCTTTTGTCTGCAGAAGTCTCTAAAACTGAATTAGGAAGGATGTCCTCACCTCTCTTCCTTTTATTATTGGCCATTTCTCTACTATGTTAGAACTAAACAGTCATGGTAACAAAGATAAAAGTACGCTTGAACCTTGTCTCTTTGAAAGACTACTTGTGAGAAATGCTGGATTTTCACCTTGTCAGATATCAATTTAAAATTTGACTCCAGAATCGGCCAGTGGTATAAGCTAGGTGTTGGCCAACTGTGGCCTGTGGGGCCTTTTTGTATGGCCTAAGAGTGACACATTTTACATTTTTGAGTGGCTGTAAAAAAATATTTCATGATACATGAAAATGATATGAAATTCAAATTAAAACGGAGCACAGGCATGCTCGCTCACTCACATACTGTCTGTGTGTAATCTCGTGCTATCACGGCCAAGGTGATCATGCACTTATAAAATGGTAAGGATACTTCATCAGAAGGGAAAGGGCACACACGTCCCCAGGGAAATAAGAACAAAATCATAATGAAGACGTGTGTGTGTATCGTGACAGCTTTCAGGCACCAACTTCACTGCTGTGCTCTACTGCTGGTGACCAGCTTGAGACGCATGTGCTGCTGACACTGAGGTTTGAACTTGCTGTGAATCCCAGTCATGTGCCCAGATTCTAGGTGGCAGAGGCGTTACCTTCCATGATTTTTACAGTCGTGGGTGCCTGCAAGATGCTGCAATACTGATTGTCGAAATCAGTCTTTCAAGGAAACAGAAATAAAACTAATCTGGCTTAAGATTCTTACTGCTCATTTCTTATGCTCATATGCAAGAAAAGACATTCCCATGGGCTTCTTCGACTTCTCATTTACTCCTGGGTAATTTCCTTCAGAGCTACAGTCCCTACACAAAGTACAACATAGTAAAGCTCAGAAGATTATCAGACTTTGGATTTCCACAAGCTAGGTGAATGGAGAGGATATTATTAAGAGAGAGTAAAAGTTTCATTTCTAGAAGGTCTTGCCAATGATGTCTTTAGTGAGAAAGCCTCTCAAGTAATAATATTTTCCAAATACCTTTCAAAATATTCTTACCTCCAAGACTCAGCCACTATCCCTTAAAGGTAATATCAGTCCCAAACCTAGGAATGAATGCTGAGGAACAGAGACAAGGTCCTAGGAACAAAACTGAATGGCAAAAGGATGTGAAACCAAATGGTGGCATGAGGAAAGGTCAAAAACCTGCAGACATAAGTGTCCACAGGAGAAAACAGCTATTCAAAGAACAACAAGGGCTCCCAGGCAGAAGACAGATTTGATCTGCCCCATAGCAGGTGCCTACAGATGTGCCGCTCTGCCACACACACACGTGTTACCCGAGAGAATATCACAGATGCTACGGCTCCAGTTATGTTGCCAGGAAGACCATAAAGTAGTAAATGACTGTGGAACAAAGCCCCCCTGACCTAGATAAAGAAAACAGAAGCCAATTGTCCTGAATAAAAGATGGAGTTAGCCATAAATGCTTTCCGTCTTAGCCTTTGAGACCAATTGTAAAAAAGAAATGGCATACTTTTAAAACAGTTGTGATTTCACTTGTCTTCCCAACGACAGGGTATAATTCATATGTTCACATAGAACTTGTTTTAAAAAAAATAACAAAATAAAAGCAGACCATTTATGAAATGATATAAAGGGTGTATATTCGGGACTTCTAGGGTAAGCTGCTAGAGTCCCACTGTCATCTTTTTGCGGAGTTGGACTTCAGAATTACTTTGGCCAATGCTGCAGCTCCCTTCCATGAGGAGTCTGTGGCTCCCCACGGAAGCAAAGCCCACCCAACTCTGACGGAGGCCATGCAGCGGGGCCTCTTGTCCAACACGCACAGGCAATGAGCTTCCAGCATCCGTACGCTCCAGGGTGCCGGGGTCTTCCTATGACTGTGCTGATTGTCTGAAGCTCACAAACCCTCAGCCTGGATCTTTTTCCAATCTAGTCATGGGAGTGCTGGCATGTGGGCAAGTAAAAAAGAAACAGGTGGTAAACTCGGTCAGGCTCTAGTAAGACGCATCTCTCCTTCGTCCCTTCTCTTATCTCGTAAGTTTCTTTAGTTAAAAAAGAGTTAAAATATTTACAGTATCTCTTAAACATGATCAGAACTAATATTTGGATTCGGTTAAGAACCAATGTAGCATTTTTTAAAGGTGGGGTTTTGTGTTTGTTCTTATTTTAGATTTTTGAGGCTTCCGCTTTTGGGAAGGGGTAAGTGATCAATAAGCCATGGATTTTTTTTAAACCCTCATGTTCTTTTATTTGTTGAAGATACAGTTTAAGTTAAAAGACAGAATCTAAACAGAAAATAACCTCTATCAAGCAAACTGCATTAGCCCATCACTAACTAGGTATTCCTTTCTCCAATAGCACAATCACCAAATGTCGAAACCACTTCTTCTTCCCCTACGTGGAAATGTGACACTGAAATGTGCCAAGACAGGACCCTCAGGATGAAGCACGGCAGACGCAGGATGCCGTCAACTCGTCTGAGAGCAGGGTCGAGGGAGCAAGGACCTTTAATTTCTCAGACATCACCCCTGCACTTTTTCTACCACTCACGTAATTCAATGAGTAATGGCAGGCCTCATGCTACACCAGCTAACCTACTTTCTGAAAATAAACGACTTAACCATGGAAGGCAAGGTTGCATCAAGTCAGCTACCTTGTGCAGAGTTGTGTCCCTTCCCCACTAAACCTAATTACTCTCTAATGCTCTTCTCAGTCACATTAACATGACTTAATTTATTGGTCGAAACACAACTAAGACATGTGAAAGCATAATCATTCAAGTAATGTAATAATGACACAGAAACATATTTGCAAAGTACTATACAAGTCAGCTTTCCCTTTCTGCAGGCCGACTTCCCTTTGGATTCCCCTTCTCTGTGTGGCCAGTGATCTCATTTTTACAGTATACACTCCTCTTTCGCAGATCTGAACAAGTGGAAAAAGAGCTGGGTTTGGGCAGCACCTGTGGCTCAGTGGATAGGGCGCCGGCCCCATATACTGAAGGTGGTGGGTTCAAACCCGGTCCCGGCCAAACTGCAACAACAACAACAACAAAATAGCCAGGCCTTGTGGTGGGCACCTGTAGTCCCAGCTACTCAGGAGGCTGAGGCAAAAGAATCACCTAAGCCCAAGAATTGGAGGTTGCTGTGAGCTGTGTGATGCCATGGCACTCTACCGAGGGCGATAAAGTGAGACTCTGTCTCTTAAAAAAAAAAAAAAAAATCTGGGTAGTCTCCCCATAGCTCTTCAGCATGCAGCACAGCAAGTCAACCACAACCCACACACGACTTTAAGAACCCACCTTTTCTCTGCTACTGTGAGCAGTTAAAGACCTTTGTGCTGCCCCACGAAGAGCTGTTCGGTAATTATAGAAATTGCTCGAAGGGTCCATTTGATGCTGTCGATTAAAAAAGAGAAGAATATTAACTAAGAACATCTCACCTGTAAAAAGTTTACAAGATCACACATTTAGCTGTATCTGTATAAAAGCGTCAGAATAGATTGGGGAAGTCAGTAGCAACGTGATCTATCCCTCTCATACAGATACGTGCACAGAAACACATTAAAACACAACTGCCTTCTTTCCTGAGGTTTGGGGTATTTATTATAAACAGAAGTCAGTTTCAATAATGTTAAACCTAAACCACATTGTTTCTAGCCTCATAGTTGAGATTAAACCTAAGAATTGAGTCAATGCTAGCATCGGAGAAATTCCTTGGTTTCATCTGCAAGGCAATGGCCAGTGGTGATTAGCCATGTACAGTGATCCCAAATACGGCAGAGTGAACTTGGCCTTTGCATTTGGTAACAAGTCATTTACAAATAATTGAAGCACACCATTTTTCAGGAAGGAAAAAAAAAATTATTAAAATAAGTGTGAATCAAACATCACAGAATACATCTAATAATGATGCCCAGTTTAGGGGAAAATTTGGGAAAAAACACTTTCTTTGTTTCCCCCCCAAGATAGTGTTCCAATCACCAACATAACAAGGTAATCCCAAGATGAAATAATTCACATATAGCCTTGTGCACAATTCTTACTATCCTCAGGATTATACAGAAAGGCTTTCTCACATGTCAGCTAAATCTATTGAAAGGATGATGGATGAATGTTCTGTAGGGATGAGGAGCTTCTCCCCGGGACACTGCAGATAGATGAAGCTAGTAGGCTCACGGGAAGTAAAACATCCCACTAATTTGGAAGTAGAACCCAAATTCTATTCTGGTATAGAAGATGTTGACTGACAGACGGCCATCTGTCTAGTCAATTAACCCCACAAGGCACAAGTCCAGTCTATAAAAGGACAAGTCCACAGCCTGACTTATTTCCTCCCCTTTCAATTTAATCTCTTTCCTTTCCCTGGAAATGTAAGGACAGATGGCCTTTTTCCCCTGTAGTACTGTCTGATCAAGAGTCAATAGTACATAAAAGGATTCCACTTTACAGCTATGAAAGTTACTGAACGGGAAAACACCAGCTTCACGTACCTCCAGAATGTCAAACTTCGCAGTCTTCACCTTGCCCCAAGTTTTTTTTAGCCGGGAGACGGGGCTCATGTTCATACCGGCTTCCCATGTAAAATGGAGAGGAGAAGAAAGGAAAATTGAAATAGAGAAATAAGAAAAGACATTTTAATGTGTACTCTTAAGAAAAAAGGTGTTCGCTACTAATTATAAGAGTTCTTCTAATTATTCATAAGTAATAACATTGATTTTATGTTTTTTTTTCTTTCTTGCAAATTCCCCTAAATTCAGAAACAGTATAATTGTTACCATTTACTTTGAGCAAGGATGAGCACATTTTTTCTGTAAAGGGAAAGGCAGCAAGCATTTTAGGCTTTGCAGTCCACATGTTCTGTGTTGGTGACCGAACACGATCACTGTGTTGCAGAAAGAGCCACAATCAGGTTATAGGGATAACTCCATAAACAAATGAATATGGCTGTGTTCCAATAAAACTTTATTTATGGGCACTGAAACTTGAATTTATATGGTAGTCACATGCTAAAAATATTATTTTCCTTTTGCCATTTTTTCCAATCATTTAAAAATATAAAAGCCATTCTTAGTTCACTGAGAGTAAAGAAAAGAACAGTGGGCCAGATTTGCTCCACAGGATGTAGTTTGCTGACCCCTGACCTGGAGTTTTACGTATCACGTCATCCGTGCTTTGCATAAACATGTATTATCTCATACATCCCCTCAACACTCCTGTAATAAGCCAGAGTCCCCAAGGTAAGAAATTGTCCTGAGGTCAGCCAACTGACAAACGTGAAGAAAGCTCAGAGTGAGCTGCCCTATAACCCACAGTTCCCCCGTGCCACACTGCCTCCCATCTGACGCTTTATGTCCTTTAGCTATTGGAAAAAAAATGACAGTAACTGTTTATGGACAAGAGGAATCCACATTGACCTAAAGGGTTACATATATTAACTCCACGCCACCAACATTCGTATGTTAAGGACCAGAAGTGAGAGATTTGTTTCCTTATTAAGGTCAAATTTTCATGCATAAAAAATACTTAGATCTAAATGGACAGACAAATGTTGACCTGTGTGTAAGTCTAAGTCTTGATGTATAATGTACATTTCACCTTCCCAGAAAGCTCCCTTCCCAGAAAGATCCTCTTTGGGTCAATCTTTATCCCTCATAGAAATCAGAACTGTGGCTTCCTCTCACCACCGATTTACCTGTTCTAGAACTTCATCTCATGTCTGGCTTCTTTTGTTCAACATAATGATTTTGAAGTTCATCCATGGTCTTTGGTTAGATCTATTGTTTTATGGCTGAATACTATTTCATTGTGTGCATATACCACAATTTATTTAACTTTTCACTTATAAATGGGCATTTGGGTTACTTCCAGTTTTGGTCTACTATGAACAAAGCTGCTTACATACATTCTTTTATAAATCGTTCTGTGGACATGTGCTTGCATTTTTATGGGATAAGTATTAAGTGGGTATCGCTACATAGTTATCCCATAAATACAGGGTAGGATTGTGTTACGATTATGTTTGACTTTATAAGAAACTGCCAAAGAGGCTTGGCACCCATAGCACAGTAGTTACGACACCAGCCACATGCACCAAGCCTGGCGGGTTTGAACCCGGCCTGGGCCTGCTAAACAACAATGACAACTGCATCAACAACAAAAAATTGCAGGGTGTTATGGCAGGTGCCTGTAGTCCCAGCTATTTGGGAGGCAGAGGCAAGAGAATTGCTTAAGCCCAAGAGTTTGAGGTTGCTGTGAGCTGTGATGCCACAGCACTCTACCAAGGGCAACATAGCAAGACTCTGTCTCAAAAAAGAAAGAAAAAAAAGAAACTGCTAAAGAGTTTTCCAAAGTAGTAGTAATATTTTACACTCCCACCAGTAATATATAAGAGTTCTAGTTGTTCCATATCCTCAACAACATTTGGTGTAACCAGTCTTTTTAACTTTAACTAATCCACATGTAAAATGGTATTTCACCATAACTTTAAGTTGTATTTCTCTGAAGTCCAATGATGTGGAACACCATTTCATATACTTGCTATTCATGACTATACAGAACCTTCTTGTGTGAAGTGTTTGAGTCTTTTGCCCTTTTTATCATTGGGTTATTTGTCTTCTTATTGATTGGTAGGGTTCTGTACAGATTCTGGGTCCAAGTTATTTGTCAGATATATGTATTACAAACATTGTCTTCCATGCTATGACTTGTTGTGACATTTTCTTAACAGTATAAGAAGAAAATCAAATAATCTATTATCTGGACTATGGACCTTTCAGGCCTTTGATGTAAATGTTTTCCTAGAGTGAGTCAGATAATAATGTGGTGTAACTTGGCCAGTATTTTCATGGAGAAGAAAAAGGGGAAATGATAGGCAAATAAAATGGAAAAAGGAATTGGTGAAAAGGAGGCTTAGAATCAGTCAAGATCAGCAACTTAAATTTGGTGGGTTGTCCAGCTTCAAAATGACCCTTCAAAAAGACCCCAATTCTTTCCTTTTTTTTTTGTTTCATTCAAATATTCACTGAGTGCCTGCAATTTATAGGATGGTTATATAATTTGTCGTATATCCTAGGATTATTGTTTAATGAAAGGGCTTTCACCAATAATTGCAGCAAGACCATGAGTACAACATACTGCTACCACACACCTTATGTTTCTAGAATGAATGGAAAGAAAAAAGGCCTCTGGTGTTAAAATACTCACTCTGGTGTAGAGGCGTGAGCTTGTGTACTAGAGTGAGAAGTTCTGAAGCATGAGTAACAAGTCCTTGGAGCATGAACACTCAGAAAGGGTCCAGTCCCTTAGGCCACCCTCTCGTCCGTGCTAATGGAATCCTGTAATTTAATCTTGGACCATGTATTTCTATACTGCTAGATATACAAGCTGCCCAAATTATTTTAAAAATTCCTTCTTTAGAAAAATGTCACTTTGAAGCTTTTATAGATGATTATTTAGCTAAGGGTAAATAAAGCATTCCATTAATTTTTGCATACTTAAGAAAGATTATACATACTTATACCAATTTGGCTATTTAAAGCATTCTGAACATTCTAAAATAACTCAAGATTAAAAAGTACAGTTTTTATTAACCAACTGTACTACCTGCAAATTTTCAGTGGATTATTTCACAGGACCCATAAAAATGTTGGACATATATCTTCCAGAAAATACTCACAGATTATTGCCATCAGGGAATTAAAGTTTCCGATGTTAAAACACTCCCGAGCTACGTCAATGAAATACTCGATCATTCTTGCTCGGTGTTTCTTCTTGACAGGCTATACAGAAAAATACAATAGAGGGCGGTTATCCAACACACAAGGAGCCCATCAGTATGAGAAAATAATACGAAAGGCTAAAAGACAGAAAAACTTTCTCACCATGCAGATTTCTGTAGCCACCAAGTAGCTGAGCCGATTAAACCATTCCACGTAAGCTTCTAAATTTCGTGTTTTCTTATGTTCACTGTAGCAACTCTAGAGAAAGGAAAGTAAACACACGAGTTAGAGAAAATAAGAAGTATTAGGCTCTCATTTTGTCCAATATGGGCCTTTGTTCTCAGTTCAAAGTTCCTAAATGTTTTCTAGGAAGGAGGGAGGGAGAGAGAGGGACAGAAAAAGAACACGTAACATTCTTGATTTTCCTTACATAAATAGCAAAATCTCTTGGGACAGTCCAGGGAACACTGGACATCCAGAAATGTTCTCTGATGCATTCCTGAAAGGGCCCTTCCCTCCCTTCTCAAGAAACTCAAAGGGGAAAGGGAGGGGAGGGGAGGGGGGAGGATGGGTGGAGGGAGGGCAATTAGTGGGAACACACTTACGGTGCATCTTAGCAGGGTACTGGTGAAACTTATTAAAGGTAGAGTATTAATGTCTTTATATAGTGATCAAGGAAATGCCATGAAGGATATCTGTAACAGTACGATCAAAATATTTCTGAATGTATATGAATCGTGCCCT
>CAUYON010169041.1:0-30035 GCA_963573935.1 Arctocebus calabarensis
CGTTGTGGTGGGCGCCTGTAGTCCCAGCTACTTGGGAGGCGGAGGCAAGAGACTCGCTTGATCCCAGGAATTGGAGGTTGCTGTGAGCTGTGATGCCACAGCACTCTATCCAGGGTGACAGCTTGAGGCTCTGTCTCAAAATAAATAAATAAATAAATAAAATAAAATCAATAGGCTGGAGTTAGGAGATGTAGTTCAGCCACCAACTGGTTCTCTGTCATCTTGAGTATCTCTCTCCTCCCCTGCGAATAAGAGGACATTGGAAGAAGTGACAATGGACTGTGTCAGAGCTACCCAGCAAGCAGAGGATGACTGGGTGGGCATGGCTCTCACTAAGCTCTTAGGAAGGACCCCAACCACCCTGGTCCAGCCCAGAATTTTGTGCCTCGGGTATGCTGTCTGCCCATCTCTCCTTCTGGGACAGAAATCTTCCAGCGCGCATGGTGGGGGCATGGTCTAAACGGAGCTGGGCTCAGAAGCTTGTTCTAGCCAAACAGCTTCCAGAGGTACCTATTTTGGGTTCCTTGAAAGCTTTCAGCAAGTAGAAGTCAGAGGGGGCCCTGCAGGGGCGTTATCTTGTGTAGGAAAACTGCTCAGCGTTTTCAGCTGCGAGTCCCCCCTCCTCTGACCTCCCCCGTGGCCTACTCTGCCTGCCCACAGGATCGGGGGGGAGGGGGAACAGAGAGGCCTCTGGCCCAGCAGAGCTCAGAACCCCCAGACCGGACCCTCTTGGCTGCCTCCTATGTAGCCTTTTGCCGGAGTGAGTAACGGGTTAAAAAGACGGTTTTCTCTAAACTTACTTGTAGGTCTCTCACTGAGCTTGTAGGCTGGGAAGGAAGGCCAGACCTGCTCTCTGTGGCCTAAAAAAACACAGGACAGGAGAGCCCTGGCCTCCTCACGGAGATGGGCAACTTATCTGCTGTTTTCTGTGTAGAGCAAATGTTTCTCTAAACAGGGTTCCATTCTCTGCTCCTGAGGACGTGCCAGGCTGTGCAGGGATCCTCCCTGTGGGGCTGGACAGTCTCGGGGACACAGCACAGAGTAGAGAGCTCCAGGCTGAGGTGCTTTGTGTGGACGTGGGTGACATGCTGGGAGATGGCAGGTGTTTGGCTCTTTGGAAAGAAAGCTTTCCGGTCCCTAAAGTCCCTGTAGTGCCAGCGACTGTGCCAGGAGGTGCATAAGCGGGACCACCTGACAGGGCTGGAAGAAGAGTTTGATGGTAGGCGTCAGCCTGTTCATCTCTTTCAAGGTTGTGGTAGGATTTTCGGAAACTCGGGGTGACTGCTGGCCTGGACCAGGGTTATTCCACACCCCAGTCCATTCAGTGGAGACCCTGCAGCTGCCATTTCCACCCTCAGATTCAATAGCCTACTCCCATGAGCCAGAGAGAATTTCAGGACTGGGTCGGGGCCTCTGCTCATTCAGGACCTGCCAGAAGTCCCACAGGGAGCTGCCAAGGAGGCAGCACACCAGCCTTGCCCTCTGAACCCTGGGAACCCGTGGGGACAGGTCCTGGACCCCGATCTGAGCATGGCCCTTGTAGAGATGGCCATTGACTGAGGCCCCACTGTGTGAGCCTGACGTTCTCGGGTACCATGTTTGTGTTTTTTTCTACTTGGTCAGTGTGTTGGCCACCATGACCTCCTCTGACCACTGGGCACACAGGTGCGAGGGAGCCTGGAGCCACGCCGAGGGCCCTGAGGAGGCACTGGCTTCTCAGGGATGGGGGGGGGGCAGCACTCCCTTCTTGCCAAGAGCTGAAGAGCTGAGAGAAGGCCTTTTGCCCCCTCTTGGCAACTGGACCTCACCCTTGAACCTTCCTCCTCAGTTCTTTTTATATTTCTTTTTTTGGGAGTTGGCTTCAAATTATCTTGTTTTGTTTACATTACACCCAAGTTTCGTGGTACAAAAGACTTGCAGGTGCAAATATGTCCCGCCTTCATTAACTTCCCCTCCCTTTTTAATTTATGTGATTTCAATTTTCCTTCCCTGTACTGTTAATTAGGGGACCCTCTAATCAGTGCCATTATCACAGTGGTATTCATGTTTAGGAAAGCCGCTAAACAAATGCTTGCAAAATTGCTAAATGGCTAATTAATGTCTGTTAATTAAGAAAATTGCTCATGGTAACAAACCATGCCGTTGCTGGCAGCCGCTAGAAAGACACACACTTGTTGAAATTAGTAGCGTGGCAGGTAGGGGAACATCTGCTCCTCCGAGCTTTCCGGAAGTGAGCAGCCCCTCACTCAGCCAAGAAACTCCCAGACCTGTTGTCAGAGGCTCCCCCCGGGTTTCTGCACAGCCCCCTGTGACATTCTGTCCACCCTCCACCGCCTCCCAGCTCTGCGAGGTGCCTCCTGCAGCTTCGCGGGGGGCCTGGCTCTGAGGGGGAAGCCCTACTGTGTATCTCCCTCTCTGTTTTAAATGTAGCCATTTCCCATGCGTGTTTTGAATTTATCTCCAAAGCTGATTCCAAGGACAATGGCACAGGTAGAGGAGAGCACACTGGGGCCTGGCTTTTGGTCCCCCACACCACTGTCCACTCTGAGTGGTCGAGATGGGCCAGAGGTACTTTCTATGACCCACCTTAGGGAATGCCTTTGGCATCGTGACCCAGGCCCCACAAACACACACACACGTCTGTTTACACATGGAAGAGAGATTCAGAAGTAATATCCGCCTTACAACACACAAACTTCTGATATTTTCTGGTCTTTCTTTATTGTTTCAGTTTTTAAAAAATTAATGGTTACAACTTATAAAATTGATCTCACCACCCCCTAAAGGGTTTTCGTCTGCCCATTTCTTCTGCGGAGCTGTAAGGGTCAGCTGGGAATGGGGAGTGGGGCTCCCCACTGACTGCTGTGGAGGACCCAGCCTCTCCATGGACATCCTCACCAGCAGTCGGGTCTCCCGCCCTTTCCCCTGGACTTCTGGGTTGCAGGTGGCCCATCGGGCTTCTCCTGGTTCTAGGTGGCCACAGCCAAGTCCCTTCACCCCTTGAGACTCAGTTTCCTTATCGGTAAAAAAAGTCAGAATGAGCAACCCCACCTCACAAGGCGCGTTAACCACGGGGCTCAGGCAGGCTCAGCAGTGCGGGTGCTCTCCCTGCCTGTGTGTTCCACCTGCTGTGTCCCCTGTGTGGCCCCTACACCTCCCCGCAAGCCTCTCACCAACCCTGATTTATCCTGCCTCAAGTTACCTATATCCACAAATCTGTCCCCTGCCACTGTGAGCTCCCGAAGGCAAGGGACCCTTTCTGGCCCGCCGCAGACACAGTCATGCACTCTGCATTTGAGCCGCAGAGGCATGGAGCCCCTGTTGCTGTGTGTCCCCGTGCTCTCCAAGTCTGCCTCCGAGCCCATGTCAACCAGCGTGTTTAACATGGCAAACTTGGCTCACACGTGGGCCGTGCCCAGGACCGCGTCCCGTGTGCTGTGACAGAGGTGCTTCATTGCGGTTTTGTCCTTCCCACCCCCTCTGTGAATGTACTCCCGGCTTCCCTCGCTCCTGCTCGCCGTCTTAGCCTCTGAGCCGGCGACCTCAGCAGCAGCCCCCCCACCTCCTGCCAGCCCGAGCCCGCCAACCCGCACGCCCGCCGCCCGCCCTTCGTTTTGGTTTAATTTTTGTTCTTTTAAGCTTCTTCTGCGCTTCTCCATGTGCTGTGATCTATAACCTGCCTCTACTGTCTGGCCTCACAGGGTCCTCCGGGGTCACAGCCCTCGCCGCACGCACAGCCTCCACCTCACAATCCTAGCAGCATGATGGGACCCCACAGTCAGGTAAACGCACCGTGGCTCGGAGGAAGCAGAGAGCCAGCAGAGGAAAAACAAAAAATCAAAACGTGCTCTAGCCATTGCCCTTGAGTCATTATTGACGAGTTAAATTGAAAAAGACAAAAATTTTTTTTGCTCTAAAGATAGTCTTCCTTCCTTGGACATCACACCCAGCTTGGATATGAAACCAAAAGAAGACAAAAAAATATATATTTCTGTGACCTTGTCAGCGGCCTTTGCGTTTTTGTTTTTTCCTCTCTCACTTTTGGTTTGGATTTTGAGTTTGGTTGACCATCGTCTGTGACCAAAGCTGCACCCCTAGCCTTTTCTTTGTGCATTGTTGCTGCTGAGAAAGCTTTCCTGCCCATTTCCCCGCATCGAGTTAGGGAACCCGCTGTCTCCTCACTGCCCCCACTGTGTTCCCCCTTCAGCCCTCGCTCCCCTTCCCACCCCTCTGCCGGTGGTGGCTGTGTGTGTGTGTGCGTGTGCACGCGTGTCCAGCTTTGTCCGCAGGCCCCCAAAATGTTCTGTGTCAGTCCTATTTCTTATTCTTTCATTTGCCCTCACCCGGAACGGGTTTCCTCCTTTGCCCTGCACTGACCTACCTGTTCTTCTGCATCTTGTGCAAAGTCCCAGCCGCTGCCCCTCCCCCCAAAGTAGATCTGTGCGAACAGAGGCGGAGTTGGGGGGACACACTTGTTGTGTACATCTATTGTTCCCTCTGCCCAAAAGTTTTGCCTGAAGGGAAGAGGCTACTGGGACAAAGAAAGCTTAAAAGATCACTAGTGGAGAGGAGAGCGTTTATGTTTGTCACTGTGCAATAGGGCAGACTGTCATTGAACTAACTCCCTGTAATTGCAGCCTTTTATGTCACCGCGATACGCAGGCGGTCCCAGGCCCCCGATCAGAATGGGAAACCAGGTACTGTACCTTTTCATGTTCTCTCTCCCCTGCCTCAGCCACCCGTGACCCTCAGTGAACTTTAATTCAAGTAAAAATTTGGGGACAGGGCTGAAGGATGGAGGAACAGCTTTCAACCTGGGGGTAAGCTTACCAGCGATCCCCTGAGGAGGGCCTTGTGGCCCCTCTCTACCCCTGGTGCAGCGTTTTACCTGCCTCCCCTGCCAGCTGGTTCTGGAGATCAGGAGGCAGCAGCAGACGCAGCCAGGCTGGGATTGTAGGGTTGCTGGTATTCTGGAGAAGGTGGCAATACCCCTTCTTTCCAGCCCCACTTGGGAAGAGGTGGTTTGTTCTTTTTTTTTTTTTTTTTTTTTTTTTTTTTTTAGGTGGTTTGTTCTTAATGAACTTAATTGACAGGAGGCACTTTTTCCTGGAGACTTTTGAGAATTGCTAAGACAGATAAATATAATCTAGCCATTAGGGGGGAAACACCATAGGAACGCCTAGCTCAGGAGCGTGGGTGTGGCAGAGCAGGACATGGGTGACTTTTTAGGGAATGTCTGCCTGCTTCCCAGACTAACTCAAAACAAGGAAGGATCTGTTCATGTAAGGAGAAAAATGGAGCTCATGGGGAACACTTTTCACCTTGGGCTTGCGTGGCCTACCACTGGCCCCCAAGGGTTGGCAGTTCTGGGGGATCTGAAGGAATCAGCCCCATGCTTCCCTCTCTGGTTTATCCCGTGCAGGCTGAGAGATCAAGATGAAAAGACATCTCTTTTGAGGATAGTCAGACTTAAAAGAAACTTTAAAGAAGTATCAGGGAAATTTCTGGTCATGCCAAAATATTTTTTAACAGAATTTTTTCCATGACTTTACAAAAGCCCTTCAAAAAATCTGACAGCAGGGTGGCGCCTGTGGCTCAAGGAATAGGGCGCCAGCCCCATATACTGGAGGTGGCGGGTTCAAACCTGGCCCTGGCCAAAAACAAAAAATCTGACAGCAACGCCGGTGCAGACAATCCTTGCTGTCTTGGGAGCTGGGAGCTTAGTCACCAAGACTGGCATTGTGCGTGAGACTCTTTCTGTCCTCAAGGCTCTGCAGAAAGCCCCTGAGTGATAATGCAGGGATGATGGAGAGATGTTTACTTGGGACCAGAGCCTCTAGTTTTTCCTTTTTTTTTGAGACAGAGCCTCAAGCTGTCACTTTGGATAGAGAGCTGTGGCATCACAGCTCACAGCAACCTCCAATTCCTGGGCTCAAGCGAGTCTCTTGCCTCGCCCGCCACAAGGCCCAGCTATTTTTTTTTTGTTTGCAGCCGTCATTGTTGTTTGGCGGGCCCGGGCTGGATTCGAACCCGCCAGCTCAGGTGTACGTGGCTGGCACCTTAGCCCGTTGAGCCACAGGCACCGAGCCCAGAGCCTCCAGTTTTAATGTGAAATTGCCTATCAGGTTCCCACATCTCTTTTTTTTTTTTTTGCCCCCAAAGTTGTTTCCTATTTTCTCTCACATGAAGGAGAAACATTTGAAGAAGAGGAATTAGAGACCCAGCTTTTGAGCAAGAAGGGACCCTTGGCTATATCACAGATGAGGAAGCAGAGGCTAGAAGGCTGGAACGAAGCAAGGCTGGGTTGGTCTTGGATGAGCTCTGCCCAGCCCACTCTCTGAGGCTTCACGGGTCACATTGCTCCTTGGCCTTTGTTTTAAACCCAGTACCTCCCCGGTGGGGCTCCCCCTGGGCTCTCCTTGCTTCAGGATGGCTTCCACCAAGGGAGAGAACAGCTACTCCCTTACTGTAAGTGTGGCCCTTCCTCTAGCAATTAAGGGCCATGGGAGGGAGTGTGTTATTTCTATTTAACAATGAAGCACGCTCGGGCACCTCAGAGAGCAAATGGAGAATCAGTCCATCACCTGCACCTTGTGTTACAAACCCGTGTCCCAACCTCCAGTTTCCTGTGAACTCAAACAATTTTTATCCTCCTAAGAGGGATGTGCCTTTTGCCCAGGTATTGCCCCTGCTGGTTTCTTGGAGAGCACCACAATGGGGGCACCCGTGTGCTCCGAGTTAGCTGGGTTCTCTGTGCTGTGATGAGTGAGTGGACAGAGACCAGAGACTTGACTCCTGGGTAGAAGGGATAAGAAGGGTGTTTACGGGAACAAGAAGTTAAAGGTCATGGATGTTACCCCGAACCCTTGATAGCCCAGCCTCCCACCCACCTCCCTAGCTAGAGGTTGGGGCTGTGTAAGGAATGTTACTTTTTTCCCAAGCAGTGGTGGCTGAGTGGGTGGTGATCAGCTAGGTTTAGGGGAGGAGAGGCTGGGGAGTTGTCAGAGAACCCCCGCCCATGCACTCATCAGCAGAGCTCCCGCTTGGCCAAGCTGCCAGGCAGGTGAATAGGTGCAGGTGCAGCTGGGATCTGTTCCTGGACAGATGCTTTCTTTGTCTTGCCCCGTGGTGCTGCAAGAGAAGACCTAGCCTACTTTAGGAGCCCTGTGACAGTCCCAGGGCGAGCACAGGGTGCTTACAGCCCCATCTACAAGCCATCGTTTTCCTTCTTCCTTGTGTCGAAGGGCTTCAGCCTTCTCAGTGCGAGACCCCTCTCCTTGGTTGTTGCACACCTTCCTTCCCTTACAGAGGAGCCCCGACTGTCCTGTCCCTCTCTCAGAGTCATTCCAGTGAGATAAGTGACTCCTCGGCCCTTTCTGAGCCTTGGGATAGCCCAACTTTGCTCCCAGTATTCTGATGCACGGCTGGGGTAGGAGAAACCAAGGAGGAGCTTTGGTCAACTTGGGGGCATGTGGAGAGGGAACAAATGCCCAACCTCCAGGGCTGCACCATCAGGGTTGGATGGGGGATGGGGGTGGTCCTCCTCTGGGTAACTTGTGACTCTGAGGGTGCCCAGCCATCTCAACATTCTGGGGTCCCCTGATTCAGGCAGCTTCAGAGGCAGGCCTTCCTAGAGCTGCTCAGAGTCCTGTAACCAGGCTCTACGAACAACCCCAAGCCCCCAGTGGGCAGACACAAACCAGCCGAGTGATTCAGAGCTCAGGAATTCAGAGCCAAGAAGCAGGGCTGGGAGAAAGCAAACGGTCAGAACAGTTAAAGCCCAGGGACTGGAAAGTCAGATGCTAAGCACCCCAGGCAGATGGAAAGAGCAGGTGCCAGATGCCGCTTGGTGAAAGTCAGGCCCTCCCCAGGCCGGAGTGTGTGTGCATGGACCTCAGGCAGGCCTCCCCCCACCACCGTCCTGAAGCTGGCCAAACAGTGACAGTTCGTCTCCCTTTCATCACCTCCTCTGTTGCTTTGAGCCCAAGGCAGATGGGCTTCCCATTCAACCATCCTCACAGCAGCCTGGCCAAGGCAGGGGGCCTTTGGGGATGGGACCCCTGCCCAGCCTTCAAGTAACACTGGCAGCTACAGACAGGGAAAGATGACTGGCTGTCACCAGAGGCTTTTCTCCTCAAAGGCAAGAACTCATGTTTAGCCCTACAGATGGGGCCTTACAAGCAAACTCTCCTTGGTGACCACTACTGTCTTCAAGTCGAAGATGAGATAACTTCAGGCCCAAATAAATCGCTTTTAATGGGTTTTCACAGTAGGTGTGCCGAGTGTTTGCCCAGGAAACCCGTGGCACCCTGTCATCACCTTCTTAGTAGCAATCGCACCAGCATCCGCCACTTGTGCTAGGCTCCAGAGGCAAGCGCTCAGCCAGGATTCCCTGCTCTGCTGGGCTGGAAGGTGACGGGAAGCACCCTCGGTACTCCTCTGGCTGATAGGGGAGTGGGGGCCCATAGGCCTGTGGGCCTCAGTTTCCCCTTCCAAATCTCAGTGGCCTGCTCCCCTTTAAAAGGTCTTCCCATGTTGATAGGATTTTAGTTAGTGGGTCTCTTAATCCTCATAATTTAGAGTGGAAATAAAATGAGTTAGGTCTGTGAGGAAAAAGGAAAGATGAGATTTGGCTTAAACTGCATTGGCTGGGGCTTGGGCAGGTTGGAGGGCTGGGGCCCTGCTGCCTCTGAGAGGAGTGTGGTAGATGGTGCAGCCAGAACGGAGCCCAGAGGATGTTCTGCCTCTTGTCAGGTCTCTGAAAGGTGCACAGACCCACCAAGACAGCCGGGGTTGGGTGTGTGTGTGTGTGTGGCTCCTCTCCCACAGACAAAGCCCCCAGCCCTGTGCTGCCGTTTCGGCTTGAGCTGACTGCCGCACCCGGGGTGACCTTCCTCAGGTGGCAGTCAGCAGGAACAGCCCTGGGGAGCCGGGAGGGGGACTAAGACAAGTGGACGCTTGGCCTCCGGCCTCCACCCCTGAGAGCAACTGCTCAGCTGTTTTGTGTCTCTTTCAGCCTCCAGGAGGAGTTCCTGGGACACAGCCATTGCTGCCCAATTCCATGGACCCTACACGACAACAAGGTAGGGAGGGCAGGGTGGGGCTGGGGTGGCCTGGGTGTCGGCAGGGACCCTCCTCCCTCTACTCCTGTCACCCCACAAGCTCATCTCCTCTTTCACACAGGCCACCCCAACATGGGAGGATCCATGCAGAGAATGAACCCTCCCCGAGGCATGGGGCCCATGGGTCCTGGCCCACAGGTAACCGTCCGCCTGTCCGTCCGTCCCTCCCCCGGCCATCTATCTGTGTGCCCCCGCCTTCTCTCCTCTTCCCACAGTCTGTCTGCCCCGTCTCTCAGCGCACAGGGGTGAGAGGTAGAGCGTGTTCACGTCCCATGGCCGGCTGGCCTCACACAGCCAGGAGCCTCCCCTCAGCAGGCACCAGGCAGAAGCTGGGGGAAGAGGGTCTTGTGGTCAGTCGGTTCTCCCCAGGTGGCTGTCTTAGCATGAGGTTTGAGGGTTCTTAAACCTGGTGTGGGGCCCCAAGAACCCGAAAACTGCCTCCCCACCCTGGTTGGGGTAGACTTGAGGAGCTCAAGGACCCCAGTTTGTAGTGACCCAGAGGCAATCTCTACCTGGGACTCCTTGGACAAATCACTTTGACCTCTACGGGCCTCAGCAGGCCTCAGTTTCCCCACCTGCAAGATGAGTGAGGAGCATGTATCCATGGTTCTCAGGGCCCCCAGGCTCCCAGCACCCCCCAGCCCATAGGCTCAGCGAACCTCATCTGCTGACCAGAGGGCTCCATTGCCAAAAAGGGCTGTGTAGAAACTTCTGGAAGAGATTATCAAGTGTCTTTTTTACCTCTTTACTATTACAACAAAGCAGTCACTCCTCCTGACTCAGTTCCACACCCTAGAGGGAAGGACTGTCCAGGCAAAGTTCTGATGGGCTGCTCTGCTCTGGAACCTTCTCACGGTTGCTCCACCCCTGTGAGCATTTATTTGCATGTGGCTGTTTCCCATAGCTGTGCGGAGAGTTTGCTCCTTGGGAATTCTCTAGAAGTCTGAATGGTGAGGATGAGGAGGATTCACACAGTGGGAGCCGAGAGTGTCCCTCCCCTGGAGTCTGCTGGCTAGTTTCCCCCTTCTTTGCTTGTGTTTGGGGTTCTCTAGCAGGCCCTCTCCACAGGTGTCCGGTTCCCTGGGGTGCAGTAGGGAGGCTCACTCCCACTCTCAGCAGGGAGGGGGCGTGCCCCTCAGACTCAGTCCTGCTCCGGCCTGGAATTGTGTTTACAGCAAACTCTGCTTTCTTCTCTGAGGGGCCTGGAACACCTGTGGTGTTGAAAGACTATAGGGAGGCCTGTCTTCTGCCACCCGTAATCCTGAAAGGAGACCAGCCTGCAGCCGTTTCAACGCTTGTGTTCCATTTTGCTCCTTCCTCAAATCCCCCCAAGTTGGCGTTTTCACCTTCTCCTTTAAAGCTGCCAGAGCGGCCCCTTCCTGCCCGTGGACTCGGCCGGGGGGTGTGGAGGGGCTGTGGGATAGGCTGGGCTCCTCGGCCTAAGCCCCATGTCAGTCCCATATCACTGGTATAGAAATTAGTGGTGGCCTTGGATCTTCAGGAGGTCGTGATGAGAGGTCTGGGTGAGATTCAGAAGGGAGGAATCTAAGGGACAGGGAATTTAATTTAATTCCACCGCCCACCCCCTGATTCTTGGGGCTTAGTAGCTGCATCTATAAAATGGGGGTGTGAGCAGCGCCTGCCTCATCAGACCATTGCAGGCAGAGAGGGGGCCACATTCTTGGTGTGGCGCTGGGCACAGCTCACAGCTTATGGCTTCCAGTTTGGAGGACTTAAAACCAGCGTTCACATCTCTAGTTGCTTAGACTTTGTATGCAGTAATTGCTTTGAGTATCTTCTTTTTTTCTGGCTAAATTTTTTTTTGTTCTTTTTATTTTTTCTGGCTAAATTATTAATAGTTTGTTAAGCCTGTAGTAGCATTGAGGTTCTAGAAGCTGAAAAACAAATGTTACCAGATTGAAAGCAGAATGTTCTGGAAGTTAAGGGCTTCCTCCTGGCTCAGTGAGTATTTCATCATAGTGGTTTTCCTGACCAGTAGCCAGCATATTCTAGGGCGCTATCAAAAGAGGTGAAGGCCCAGAGACTTAAGGGAAAGGGTGTCTTTGTCGCAGCCAGGCTTTCCTGGAGTACAAGGGATGGAGGTCACTTAGAAGGACCCTAGAAGGGTCCCTAGAAGGAAGAGGAGATGGCAGCCCGTGGGTATCTAAGGTCAGCTGGCCTACCGTCGCCAACATCATGAGCTCTGAGAACGTCTCTCCTGCTCTTTACTTTCTTTTATCAGTATGGAGACCCTCAAGTGCTCTGCCCATGTCTACCTCAAAGCACCCCAGGCGTCCACACCAGCCCATCCCTGAGCACAGGAAGGCCTGGTGTTGGTGCAGTGCTGGGGCCAGAACAGGGTTGGAGTGTGGGCTGGATTTGTAGGGTCTAGACCAGCGGTTCTCAGCCTGTGGATTGCAATCCCTTTGGGACTCATCAGAGGGTGAGGTGGAGCAGTGGCTGTGATATGTGTACATTGGCACCAAGCAGGGGAAGACAGACCCTTGGGCAAGTCCCTGCTGTCCCAGCCTCCAAGTTGTCATCTGTGAAATGACAAGGTGTGAGTGGCCCTCCAGGGTCGGTGCCCCTCTCTGTAGGAGAGGGACCTGGTGGAGAAGCTCCCTCCAGGGAAGCCGTCAAGCTGGCCTTCGGGAGGCTCCCGAAGGCTGGGCAGGTGCACCAGAGCCTCGCAGTCGGGCTGCTCGTCCAGACGCCTTTCTGAAGCCCGTGCTGCCCGTCTTCCCCTCTCACCTCACTCCGTGGCTTGGCACATGGGCCTTTCTGGGACTCAGTCTATCTGGGAGACCTTTCTAGTGGGCAAACTGAACACAGTGGCACGTAGGCTGCCTGGGGAGGTGGGGTGCTCCCTGTTCTGGGGGAGGGGGAGTGCGGCTAAGGTTTGTAGAAGGGTCGGGGTTCTGTGATGGTGCAGCACACGGCTGTGGTGTGGGCTGTGCTGCCAACGCCAAGTCAGCACGCTCTCCCTGGGGCTCACAGAGCCCTTCTGAGCTGCCTAGCGTGGGGCCCCGTCAGGTCGGAGGCGTGGAGCTCGTTGTCCCCATCTTACAGGCAAGGCTACAAGGTTCCAGGCCCGCCTCTCCATGTGCAGACAGGCAGTGGGGCCTTCACTCTACCCGGCACCTCAGCTTCCTAAACATTAAAGTGGGGAGAGTTACAGGATTATTGAGATACGTGTATGGTGGTGATATAGCATGGCTGACCCGCCACAGAGTAAGCGTTATTGTTATTTACGTAGTATGCCCAAAGTCACCAGCAGTGTCCAAGCCACGGCTAGTGGAACCTCACATCTTGGGTTCCACTCCTCATCCTGTGGGCATCTGTCTGTGAAATGGGCCTGGCCCTGGCACACTCCCCCAAGACTGCCACTGTTTGCTCACGGGCCAGTGCTCATGTCTTCCTGGCCCACAGGGCTTTCCACAAGCAGGCACAGGGTGGTGAGAAGAGTTTTGAGGACTGGCCGCCTTGGCTTCCACTGCTAGCCACTCTCCCTGCCCTCCCTGATTGCATGCCCTGCTCTTTGCCAGCCAACCTGGTGTTGCTGCTGCCGCCGTCGTTTCTGTATCCTGTCTGGGCATCCTACACTCCCAGCCCCTCTGTAGCTGACCAAGCAGAGCGGGTGGCCCAAGTGGACGAGATTTGGGAGGTGGTCCCTGTGTGAAGAACTTACTACCAGCCTGATGTTGGCTCCGAGTTTCTTCAGAGCTCTCACTCATCCTGTTCAGGCCCCTTTCCCATCTGCCTCTCACTACATGTGTAAGAACGCAGACTCTGGGGTCCTGCAAATCCAAGTTTAAACCCCACTGTGCCATTCGCTGACTGTGACTTTAGGCAAACCTTTCTCTCTCAGACCTCGGTCTTCCTTTCTGCGTAATGGGAACAGTATCCAGCCTCATGGAGTTGTTGTAAAGATCAAATCTTCAGTTTTCTAGTCTGTAGAATGGGAATAATACCAGCCCTGTGGAGATGTTGTAAGGATCAAATGAGAGGCCAGGCGCTGTGGCTCATACCTGTGCTCCCAGCACTTCGAGAAGCTGAGGAAGGAGGATTACTTGAGCCCAGGAGTTTGAAACCCATCTCTAATTAAGATAGCTGGGTATGCGTGGTGTACACCTATCGTCCCAGCTGCTCAGGAGGCTGAGGCAGGAGGACTGGGGCCCAGGAGTGTGAGGCTGCAGTGAGCTATGATTGGGTCCCTGCACTCCTCCATCCTGGGCAACAGAGCAAGACCCTGTCTCCCAGGAAAAATAAAAAAAGAAGGTGCAACCAGAGACTAGATGTGTGCTCAGTAAGTGGCAGCTAGTGCTGGCTGTTCTTTGCCATCAGGGTTCCAGTAACCTCCTTCTATAGATTCTCCTACAAGGGCAGAGCTTAAGCTGCACAGACTCACTTCGCCTCTGTACATTTCATTTCTTTACTCCTTCGCCGGTTACTTCAGTCTCGGTTTAATGACCACCTGGTCTGTGTCAGGTGGCACAGAGTGAAGAGGGCATGTGACCGTGAATACAGTCCCCACCTTCAAGAGGTACTCAGAGTCCAGTAGAAGAGACAGAAGATGCCCATGCTCACAACCCTGTGAGCTGCTGGCCTTGGGAGGGAGATTGATTCAAGGCGAAAGAGGTGTGGAGCCACTGTTAGTGCTGGGTACCGCGGGGCACGCAGGAGCTCGCCAAGGGGAGCAGGAAGCATGGCATTTATTTCTGTAAAGAAAGTAGCATTTCAGGCTCGGTGCCTGTGGCTCAACGGGCTAAGGTGCCAGCCACGTATACCTGAGCTGGCGGGTTCGAATCCAGCCCAGACCTGCCAAACTACAATGACGGCTGCAACCAAAATAAACAAAAAAAATGGCCGGGCGTCGTGGCGGGCACCTATAGTCCCAGCTACTTGGGAGGTGGAGGCAGGAGACTCGCTTGAGCCCAGGAATTGGAAGTTGCTGTGAGCTGTGATGCCACAGCACTCTTTTCAGGGTGACAGCTTGAGGCTCTGTCTCAAAAAAATAAAAAAGAAAGTAGCACTACAGGAGGCTGAGGCAAGAGAATGGCCTAAGCCCAGGAGTTGGAGGTTACTGTGAGCTGTGAAAGTAGCACTTGAAGAGAGGACTTAGGGGACAGCGCTGGCTTGGTTGTGACTGGATGAGTCGGGTAGGACGCTTCGGAGCCTCTGCCTCCGTGTGTGGTACTGGACTCACAGGACTTTCTGAGTTCTGTGTCAGTGCTTCTCAAGTAGAGTGGAAACCGCGTGAGTGCAGAAGTGGGGTTTCTCCAGCTTCCATCACTCTGCCTGTTGCGGGGGCCCCGCGCCCACACACAGGTGGAGGGACAACCTGGGACTGCCCCGGGACAGGCTTCTCGGGAGTGTTTCCCCCTCCCACGCTCAGTCCCTTGCCTCCCAGCCCCCACAGTGTCCTGTCCCCAGAGTTTCTGAGGGGGTGTGGGACTGAGTCCACCCCTTCTTGCTGCTGGAGTCCTGGGGGAGTGTGACGGGAGCCCAGAGGTGTGAGCGGCTTGCGTGCCATCCACGTGCCTTTCAGCATTACCTGAAGCCCCTGAAGTGCATTGAGTGCTGTGACTGTCCCTCTGTGCTGGCTTGTCATTGTGGTCCCTGCCACTTGGTTCCCACCCTCCCCCACCTCTTTTGAAAGAATGTATTATTTTTTTCTGGAATTTTTTTCACAGACTAACCCTCTCGCTTATGTTCTGTCTCTTTGTTTCCCCTCCCCCCTTCTCTCTCCGGTTCCTTTCTCCTTCTCATAGACTGACCCTTGGTTATCGTTGCAGAATTACGGCAGCGGCATGAGACCACCACCCAACTCCCTCGGCCCCGCCATGCCCGGGATTAACATGTAAGGCGAAAACGACCGGGCCAGGGCTCAGGGCCCGTGGCTTTCCCCACCCTCTGCCAGCACCCCAGAAGACTCACAATAAGAGTCATTGCTGGTGCCTCTCTGGACCTCAGCCTCCTCATTGGTAGAATGAGGATGTTGGGGATCCTGGTGTTGAGCCCTCAGCCTCAGATGGTGCTCGTGTGTGCCAGGCCCAGTCCTGCGTGTGCTGTGTGCATTACCCCTCCTAATCTTAAGAACCCTGTGAAGCAGTCATCATGATCCCCCATTCTAGATGAGGTCGCTGAGGCCCAGAGAGGTGGAGTAACTTGCCCAGGCTCACACAGCTTTCAGTGGTAGAGTCAGAATTTGAACCCCTGAACGATTAGCCACTGCTGTCCAGTGCTTCACTGATTTTTAACTCCTCCGTGAGCATCTGTGGACTCCCTTCCTAGGAAAATGCACATGCCTAGGAAATTTTGTTTTATGTATAATTTTGTAAAGTTCGTGTGTAACTTGAAGGAGTTTATAGATTTACACCCGTGGAACTGCCCGTCACTATCTGGAGCCAGACGGCCTCTGAGGCCCAGGACAGTTCGGAGGACTTCCTGTCACTGATGTCAGCCCTCTCCTGCCCCTGCCCCTGCCACCTCCACCCTTGGAGTTGCTGGCGCCTTCTTCATTGTCTCCATCTCTCTCTCCCTCTCTCAGGGGCCCGGGAGCTGGCAGACCCTGGCCCAATCCTAACAGTGCTAACTCAGTGAGTACCAAGGTCGGGTGTGGTGGTGTTTGTCGGGGGAGGGGATCTGGGTGGAGCTTAGAGGTGCCTTAGAGGAGAGGGGATGGACAGAACACCCCTGGTGGCTCCAAGGAGGGGGCCATGTGTGGATGGAGGGCTGGGCGGAAGGCACTACCCCACCTCACCCACTGCTCTGCAGACGCTCTAAGGTGTAAGCTGGGCTGGGGAGCCCGTTCAGAGCAGAGGCTCCTCTGCCTTGGCAGCTGTCTCTCAGCCTCCAAAACAAGGCGTGGGCAAAGTGGTCCAGCAGGGTCCACTGGAGAAAGCCAGAGGGGTGGGGTCACACTCTCTTCTCTGCCCTCTGGCCTCCTGTGACCCACTGACTATGTGCCAGTTCAGTGTGGCAGAGAACCGCCCATCTCTGGCCCAGCTGGGGAAACTGACCAGGTAGCCAGCTCCCTGGTCCTGAGGCCTTTCCTGTGAAGAGTGGAGTTACGTCCCCAAGTGGGTTTAGTAGCTAAGGGGCACTGCCTTTCAGAGGCAGTGACTCTGACCCATGGCGCCCCACGTTCATTTCCAGATTCCATACTCCTCCTCCTCACCTGGGACCTATGTGGTAAGTGTGGGTTCGGGGCGCTGCATGCCTAACCATGTGTGACTGAGCGTGCGGGAGAACTTCTCAGGAACCATGTCGCTTTTCTTCTCAAAACACATCCTTGGCGGCGCCTGTGGCTCATCAAGTAGGGCGCCAGCCCCATATACCAAAGGTGGCGGGTTCAAACCCGGCCTCGGCCGAACTGCAAAACAGAAAAATAGCCGGGTGTTATGGCGGGCGCCTATAGTCCCAGCTTCTTGGGAGGCTGAGGCAAGAGAATCGCCTAAGCCCAGGAGTTGGAGGTTGCTGTGAGCTGTGTGACGCCACAGCACTCCACTGAGGGCAAAAAAGTGAGACTCTTGTCTCTACCAAAAAAAAAAGAAAACAACAACACACATCCTAAGCAGAGATTCCAAACTGCTGGAACTTGCTATCAATATTCAGGCACCTGTCCAGGCCTGGGGTGATCCAGAAATCCCCAAACTAGAGGTGGCAGTGGGGTCTCCTCCCGGGGCTGCTGATCAGTGGACTGATTGGCTTTCACTGTAGCCCCTGGTTTTCTCCAGGTGGCATGTGGGTGAGCATACATGTGCATACACAGGTACCTCCAGGCTTAAAAAAACAGAAAGTGGGGAGATACATGCTTAGTTCCTTCAAGCTTGAAAGGCCTTGGGTCTGAGCACTGGAGGTTTAGTAGGAGACAAGGACAGGCTGGGCCGGGTGGGCACTCACTGCTGCTTGGAAAAGGCGTGTGATGGCCCTCCCCATGTGCATCATCACCAGGCCCGGGGGGTCTGATGTTAGTTTTTATCTCATCTCCAGGGACCCCCTGGTGGTGGCGGCCCCCCAGGAACACCCATCATGCCCAGTCCTGCAGGTAAGAGCACTTGGGGGGTGGGGAGGTCCTGTTGCGGAGGGGGGGATATTAAGAGCTGGGTGCAGAGCTGAAGCTCCCCAGCACTCCTCCTGGAATAGCACATCCTCCCCTGCAGGTGGCATCCAGGGTTTGGAAGCAGGGAGGCCTTGGCTATTAACCCACTGTATAGCCTCTGGCTGCTTCTCTTTGGTTCTTAAGACACTGTTCCATAAAGGCTAGGCCTGAGCAAGGCAGTCCAGGGAACACCTGCTCCCTCTCCTCAAGGAGAGCCCTGTCCAGGGTAGGCATTTACCTAGATGACTTTATAAGGGGCTTTGGGTTGTGGTATCCTGGGACCAGGATTCTAAGGCATGACACCCTTGAGTTTTCAAAGCTCTTGGCTTCTGGTCCTCTATTTAGAAGATCTCTTCTCCTTTTTCTTTCGTAGAAAGAGGGCATGTGTGCACAAACGTGGGCATATGCACACAGTATCACAATGTTTCTTCCCAGCTAAGAATAGCATACCAGCCAGCTAGAAGGAATTCAACATATGATCCTTACCTACCCCAAAAATAAAAAGTGAGAGGAGTTGGATTTCTGCCCAACAATTAAGGTGCCTGCTCCTGATATAAATGTTTTCACTGATTTCCTAAGGAGACTTTCTGGCTAATTGGGGAGATGGAAGGGAGGCTCCCCCAACCCCTCCTCGGTTCCCCTTCCTGGGGACGCTGCTTGGTTGCAGGGGTGGAGCTGGCGGCGCCCGGATCTTCGGCTCCCGCTCTGGCTCCCTCTCGGCTCCTGCATTTTGATGAGCTGCCTGACCTACATTCAGACTGGGCCACAAGGACCCACTCCATATGTTAATGTGTCTCCAGCCCTGTCCCCTCCTCGCCCTCCTGCCCCATCAGCTAGGCGGGGTGGCCTCTGGATAATTTGCAGCATTTCACTTGCCCTGATTTGATTAAAACCACGGGCTGGAGTGGTGGTAGGGAGGGCAGGTGGTGGTCTTGCCTCACGGTGCCCCAGGCAGCATCTGGGGACCAGATTTGGTTTGGGGTGGGGAGACAGGAATTCCAACCTGTGATCCCCCCATGCCGTGTCCATGCTGCTGGGGTTGAGTGGTTTTCACAGTTGAATTTTCTGTGATTAAAAACTTTGTGAATCTTCATTAAATACAAATTAGCCAGAAAATGGTGGTACTTAGAGGAAATTTTAGGTGATAAAATACAAAAGAATGAGTTCAAGTGCCACGAGTTTGTTTTAATTAAGAAATGAATTAATCACCCCGACTTGCGGGTTTCCACTGTTCTACAGATTCAACAAATTCCAGTGACAACATCTACACAATGATTAATCCAGTGCCGCCTGGAGGCAGCCGGTCCAACGTAAGTCTGCTTTCTAATAATTTACATATCAGACACCATAACAAATCATAATTAACTTCATCAGCTGAGGGGAAAGCAAGTTTAATTGATTTCAGCCATTTGTTACCAAAGATGAATAAAATAAACCGTCAGAAAAGTGATTAACTCTTGGGCAACTCAGATCCCATTTCATTGCTGGCAGGGGGTGAGTGACAAGGGGTTGGGCAGTCCCCACCCCTCCAGTCAGAGCGAGGATGCCGGCCTCTTTGGGGACCTGCCACCAAAGTAGGGTGCTGGCGGGGAGGCACCAGGTTGCAGGTGGGGGCAATGGGCTGGTCCCCCGACTCAGCCAACTTTACCGCCCTGGGTGTGTCCTCATCCTCCTGGGCCTGTTTCCTTAGCAGTGGGTGCATACCAAAGCAAGTGGCTCATTTGGGGACCTGCGCCTTGTGCTGATGCTGTGAGTCTGAGACTCCTCTGCCTGGCAGTTTCTTTGTCCCTCCTTGGCCCACTCTGTCTTCTGGAGCTACACCTCCCTTTATGTTGCCTCTTGGAGTCCCAGACCTCAGATGTGTTGCAGCTCAGATGCCACCTTTTCTGATCCCGACAGGGCCCCACTCACTCCCCTGAGACCATTGGATGGGACTAGGTGTGCAGATGTACCCCCAAGTCCAGCTGGGGGCTCCCTGAGCGTGGGGCCTGGCCACCTCTATAGACGGCCCTTCCATTCCTGTTCACCCCCTCCTCTTGTAGGCAGGGAGGTGACTCTGTCTGGCCTCGCCTGTTCTGGAACTCAGGGTCTGAATGGAAGTCTGTGGGCTGCAGAGAGTGGGGCTGGGGGCTTTGGTCTGGTTGAAGGGTTTGGAGCCTTTTGGTTTTGTTGTCTCAGTTCCTAAGGTGACACTTGAATTGGCCCACGTGTGTAACCCGGAGCGTAGGTGCTGTGTTGCCTTCTGTACTGTTCGCTTCCCAGCAGCCCACTGAGGTGAAGGGCTCAAATCTCCCTCCTGAACCAGGGTCCTGTGGCGAGAAGTGTGGGGTGTGGGTACCCGTACCAGCAGTCAGCACCTCCCGCCACCCAACCCTCGTGGCCACCTCCTCACCAGGGTGACCTGCCATCCAGGTTTAGCTCTAAAAGCCTTGTATCCAGAGAAATCTCAGGCAAAAAAAGTTCTGGAGAAGGTTGGGTGGAAACATATAAAACCCACACAGAGGCCAGCACTATTTTTGGTGTCAAATGGAAATGGCACAGATTATCTGACCTGTGGTCACTGTCACCGCATGTCCCCTGACCATGGGTGCTGGCAGTCATGACTTGTGGCTGTCCCTGATGGATCGCCCGTGTCGCGTCACTCCAAGGGCGCCAGCTCGGGTGTGCAGCCGGGCAGGCTCACAGCGTCCACCTGGGGCCCTGTGTCAAGACATTGTGAATATTGTGACCGTGTTTCCTAAGAGTTCAGAAAATGAAAATGAGACAGATGACAGTGCCAGCGCCAGCATGAGCCAGGCGTCAGCAACAGAAAAGGCTAAACGACCATGTTATTTTAACAACAGTTGAAAGGACACACACAACTGGATTAGGGCGGTAAAGAGCCGAGACAACGTCATGCATAGGACGAAGAACAGAATTGGGCTTAAGGTGGCAGAGAAGGGGACACAGAAGCATACTGGTGGCTGTATGGATGGGGTGACACTGGTACCTCCTTCTAATTCAAGGGGGTTTTGACCTCCAAGGAGACAGGAGTGCTCAGTCAAAAAAAGCATCAATGCATGAACATGGGCATCCCTCTCAAATGAACACCATTCTCATCTCATTGCCCGGATTGCACCGTGAACCGAGAAGGTCGTGTTTCCTGATTCAGAGGTCCTAAAAGTCCTTGTGCGAACAAGACAGGGGATTTTGACCCTTAACAGCAGAGTTGATATCTGTCTGATCTCAGACAGTCGATCCTTCTATGACATAAAAACGATGCCCTCAAGTTGTGGCAACCACAGGTTCCTGCTCGTTCTTAGGTGTGCTGGTTTGAAAGCTTGGAGTTTTAAATCGTCTTCTTGATTTCTAGGAAGATTTCACTGAAGCTGCAGAAAACATAAAAGATGGTTGTTCTCTTGTCCAAATACAAATTAGACTTTACTCATTTTATCTGCATATTTGGCAGCTAGAACACAGTTAATTTTGGCAAATTTCGCTTAGGCTATAAGCGTTTCGCCAGTGAAAATGAAAATTTAACCTGTCACCTGTTTCGTGTCCTGCACACCTTGTACCCGACATTGCCACAGAGGAGTGTGATTGGGCTGCCTGCGGTATCAGCTTTTGTAATGAAAGTTTTGGGCCACTTTTCAATTTCCTCAAAACGTGCAGAGCCACTGAATGAGATATTCAACTTCGTAGAAATGGAGAACGCCTCAGACACGTGCCCACGAGACTATCATTGATGCTGGTCATGGAAAAGATGTTAAAAATGTTGGCCTGCTGTAAAAACTTCTATTTTTTAAAGTGTGAGACAAGAAGGATGTCCTTCTCTAATTTGGAAATGCGTTGAGATGAGAATGAAAAAAGGGATGACAATGAGCTAGAAATGTCCATATTTTTTCTCCAAAACTATTTGATGTTTAAAGAGGCCAGGAGGAGCCTGTGGGGAGGTGAGCCAGCTACACCTGAGTCGTTCAGTGTCATGTGGAGGGCCAGGCACGGTGGCTCCTGCCTATAATCCTAGCATCCTGAGAGGCTGGCAGGGTGGATTGCCTGAGATCAGGAGTTTGAGACCAGCTTGAGCAAGAGTGAGACCCTGCTCTAAAAATAGCTGGGCGTTATGGCAGGCACCTGTAGTCTCCACTACCAGGGAGGCTGAGGCAAGAGAATCGCTTGAGCCCAACAGTTTGAGGTTGCTGTGAACTATGATACCACAGCACTCTACCAAGGGCGACAAAGTGAGACTATGTTTCAAAATAAATAAATAATAAAAATGTTATATTTTCACCTGTATTTTGATTACAAGCATAGTAGCTCATAACTGTAATCCCAGCACTTTGGGAGGCTGAGGCAGGAAGATCACTTTAGTCCAGGAGTTTGAGACCAGCCTAGGCAACACAGAAAGACCCTGTCTCTACAAAAAATGGTCAGATTAACCAGGTGTGGCGGGCTTCTGTAGTCACAGCTACTCAGGAGGCTGAGTCAAGAAAATCACTTGAACCAAGGAGTTTGAGGTTGCAGTGAGCTATAATGCCGCCACTGCACTCTAGCCTGGGTGACATAGCGAATCCCTGTCCCCCCCCCCCAAAAAAAGAAAAATGCCATTTTTCTCATACATGCCATTTATTTCACTATTCTTCCTTCTAATTGCCACTTTTAACTAGTTCTGTTGTTATTTTGTTTAAATAATAGGATTTATGTAACATTAATATAGCATAAATAAGTCAGTGGTGCTGGGACGACCAGGCATCTTCATGCAAACGAATGTGGTTGAGCTACTTCCTTGCACCAATACCGAAAAATTAACTCAAAAGTAGGTCAGAGACTTAAACATCAGAGCTGAAACTATAAAGCACTTAGAATAAAACATAGGAGTAAGCCTTCATGACCTGAGTTTAGCAACACCTTCGCAGACACACGACCAAAAGCACAAGCAACAGAAGAAAAAAGTAAATAAGTTGGACTTCATCAAAATTAAAACGATTTGTGCTTCAAAAGACACTATAAGAAAGCAAACAGGTGTTGTGGCAGGTGCCTGTAGTCCCAGCTCGGGGAGACTGAGGCAAGAGAATCACTTAAGCCCAAGAGTTTGAAGTTGCTGTGAGCTGTGATGCTACGGCACTCTACAGAGGGCAACATAGTGAAACTCTTGTCTAAAAAAATAAAAAAGAAGACAAAAAGACACCCTACAGAATGGAAAGTATATTTGCAAATCATATATCTGACGTGAGACTTCTCCAAAGATACACAAATAGCCAGTAAGTGCATGAAATGATTCTCAGCATCGTTAGTCATTAGAAAATACAAATGTGAGTTAGGAAACCACAGGGAGAGACCACGCCACACCCGTAAGAATGGCTGTAGTCAAAAAGACAGATAATGACCGATGTTGGTGAGGATGTGGCCAAATTGGAGCCCTCTTACATTGCTGGTGGGAATGTAACATGGTACAGCTGCTTTGGACGGCAGCCTGACATTTTCTGTAAAGGTCAGACACAGTTACTTTATGACCCAGCAGTTGCATTCCTAGGTATCTACCCAGGAGAAATTAGAACATGAGCCCGTTCAGTGACTTGTACGCAAGTGTCTATAGTAGCATTAGTCATAATAGCCACAAAGTAGAAACAACCGGACTATTCCATTATCTGATGAATGGGTAAAGTATGGTAAATAAAGTAAAATATGGTTTATCCATACAGTGGACCACTTCTTCTCAGTAGGAAGAAATAAAGTATTTATCCACAGAGACAGCGAGAGGGTTAATGATGGCTTGGGGGAGGGGGAGAGGAGCCAGGGAATGACTTCAGGGGAACAGGATTTCTTTTGGGGGTGGTGAAAAGGTTCTAAAAGTGATTGCAGTGATGGTTGTACAACCCTGTAAATATCCTAAAAACCACTGAATTATACCCTTTAAAAGGGTCAGTTGTATGAGATGTGAATTATATTCTCCATAAAACTTAAAATAATACACAAAACACAGTAATAAGTAATTTCCATTAAATATGTGTTTTTATATATGTTAAAGTAATGCTATATTCATGTTGCAGTAATAACATCCATGTGTTTAATTATGTATTATGTTATCATGTTTGGGGATTTTTTTTTGGTCTGGTGAGTCCTAGGTTGGATGCTTAAAACTTGGTTACCCCCATCCTCGTGTCACTTGGATTAATAAGCATGAAATTCGCTGCCAGGTGGCAAAATGTGCCTAAAAACCTATGGAGCTTCCTGGGGCAGCAAGGTACACCCCAAGGTGGGAAGGTGGGTGGGTGGGTGTGGGGAAACAGCTCCCACCCCAGCAGAGCCCTTATGCCCCATCTCTGTGCTCTGACCCTCTCTGCTGCACCCCGCTGGGTCACCTTCTGCTCTTGCAGGGCCCCAGCCTGGGACAGCTGCTGCAGGAAGGCCTCTGCCTGCCCAGCTCTTTCCCCCTCAATTTCGGTGGTGCCCTGCTTGCTCCTCTGTGCAGTCTGCTCTTGACTTCCCTGCCTCTGGGCTTTGTCTACAGCTCTGTGGACACCTCTGTGTTCCTGTGGGGTAGTTGCGTGTCTGTGAGCTTCTCCCCTGAGCTGGGGCTCGGGTGTGACTCAGCTCTGCATCATCAGTGACCGACACAGGCTCCGTGCCAAATAGCCCTCCATTCCCCGACCCCCACTCCTTCCCTCCGCCATCCAGCCTGCATCACAGGCCTCTCCAGGCGGGGCTGGCCCTCCCTCCCTGGCCTGTGGCTTGTGGCTGTAGGTTATGACCCCCAGCCTCACTTCCCTCCTTTCTGAATAGATGATTCCAGATACTCCTGAGGACAGGGTGGAACCAGTCCTGTGTCTGAGCCTCTGGTCTGCAGGGCGACCTTACTAGTCACCTGCCTCCCCTGTCCTTCCTGGGTACCCCCAGCTCCTGCTCTCCCACTACCTGGCAAACCCCATGTTTTCTCACCACCACCCCAGGAAGCTTCTTTACTTACATCTCCAGTTTATTAGCCCAGAGGAGGCCCGTGTGCCGGCTCCAGGGCCACCAGGTTTCTGTCCCAGCTCCTCCATCTCCGGCCTGGGAGACCCGGGGCACGGCCTTTGCCACTCTGTGCATCGGCCTCCCCACCTGTAGAGGGGATGGAAAGCCTGATCTTTTTAGGTCCTGGGCTGGCATGGTCAGAGGTGTCTCTGCGTGAAGCTCGGTGGCCTTGGGCCAGTCTCTTTCCCTCCTGGGTTTGTTCCCTTACCTGGTATGTAGGAGTGAGCACCTCTGTCCTACGGCTCTGAGGGTCGAGGTGAGGGGCCTGTCGCTGCCCCCCAGTACTAAATGCCTGAATGTGTGTGCATAGAGCTGAGCCAAAGCTCACTGAGGTCAGGGTTCCTGTGCACAATAGCCAGGGCCTGGGCCCTTGCAGGTGTTCAGTTATCTTTTTTGACTCGGGGGTGTGGGGTGTGGGAGCCTGTGAGGGGTGCGGAGGGCCTGGGGCCTGCCGAGCTGCCATGCTCTCTGCTTCTCCCGCAGTTCCCGATGGGTCCTGGCTCAGACGGCCCGATGGGCGGCATGGGCGGTATGGAGCCACACCACATGAACGGATCCTTAGGTGAGCGTGCTCCCCGCCCCGCCCTGCCCTGCTCTGCTCTGCCCTGCCCTGCCCAGGCAGCTGGCCCTTTGCCTCAGTTCTGGGAACAAGTTCTGGTTCACAGCCCTGGCCTTGGATGGGTACTCAGAAAGATTTAGAGAGAAAGATACTGCCCACAGAAATAGTACGGGTTTCAGGGCAGCGCCTGTGGCTCAAAGGAGTAGGGCACTAGCCCCATATGCCGGAGGTGGAGGGTTCACACCCAGCTCTGGCCAGAAACTCCAAAAAAAAAAAAAAAAGAAAAGAAAAGAAATAGTATGGGATTTGGGTGGAAGGGCTTGGCGGCCCCAGAGACCCATGGAGGAGGGGGTCCTTCTCAGAGACTGGGGACCCCTCCATGGAGCAGCGTGCGAGTTCTGAATTGGGTTGTTTTCTCCTTTCAGGGTCAGGTGACATAGATGGACTTCCAAAAGTGAGTGTGTTCACGATGTTCCCCCCACCACCACCACACCCCGTCATTTGGGCATGTTGTGGGAACATGGGCGCTTACCTCCTGTCCTCTGTCCACAGAATTCTCCTAACAACATAAGTGGCATTAGCAATCCTCCAGGCACCCCTCGAGACGATGGCGAGCTAGGAGGGAACTTCCTCCACTCCTTCCAGAACGACAATGTAAGCCCCACCCCACCCCTGCGCGCAGCTGTCGTGGTCCAGCCTAGCTGCGTTGTTGGGGGTGTTTCACCTCTGGCATGTTTCCCCTGGAAGTGCAGGTCCCACTGTGGTGGCCTCATGCAGGCAGGATGGATGCCTCTGGTGCAAATTAAGCTGACAAGGCTGGGGGGCTCTGGGCTGAGTCAGGGGCAGCATTGGCCCTGGGTCCCTTTCTATCTGTCCTGGGGAGGAAGGTCCCTACAACCAGTGATTTCCAAGAGGCTCAACTAGGCTGGCTGCCCGCTTGTCCCCTAGTGGCTTCTGTGCACCTTCTCCTTTGGAGAAAGTGTTACCGTTAAGTTGATTTCTAGAACCCCACAGGCACGGGCCCCTCCCCAGGGCACCCTGGCTATTCCCTGGCTCATCAGAGGGCTGCACTGGGGGAGGAAGGCAGTGTCTGGAAAGAAGGGGGTGATTCAGAGAGGGGGAGGAGCAGGAGGGGCTGCTGATGGGAGACAACCCTTGTCCATCCAGCCACATCCCCCATATGGCCCTGTCTAGCCTGTGCAGTGAAATCTTCACAGAGCCGTTGGCACCTTGCTGTGTCTTCGTCCTCCCCAGCCCTGGCCCTCACCACCCCTCTTGTTTGCTTCTCCCTTCCAGTATTCTCCAAGCATGACGATGAGTGTGTGACCCCCCCCTTCTCCGAGACACTGAGAGAACCGGCATTGCAGGCGGGAAGATGCCAGAAATTATGCAAGAAGAAGTGAGGTGTCATTATCCAGGAGCTGGGGGAGGGCGTCTCCTGCTTCCCCCCAACCTCCACCCCCTCTACACCCACCTTTCCCAATTTAGTTTCATGCAATAAAAAGGCCGAACTTTTAGTTCCATAAAACATGAAGGACAAAACTCCAAATAAAAATTTATTTCAAGTCAATGGCCAGAAAAATCCCACCCTTTGCCCTGTCCAGAAGGACCTTTTCTGTACATGACACTTTTTTTGTTGTTTTTTTGTTTGGGATTTTACCATTGTTGGGATTTTTTTTTTTTAATTTGTTTTCAGGGGGGTTTTGAGGAGGGGAAAGTTTTTTTAAATGGAAGCTTCTAGCAAGCCCCCCACCCCCACCCAATCAACCTCTATGCTTTCTTCTCTAAGAAAAAAAGAAAAAGAAAAAGGCAAAAAAAAAATAAATAAAACCACCCAAATCCAGAAGCCCTGCTGTCTGTACCCAAGCCCTTCCACCAGGAAAGCTAGTCTAGGTGTGAGATCTCACACTGTCTTTGTAGCCATCTAAAAGTAATAATAAACTGGACCGTTTACAATCAGTGGTTTCTTTGAAAAAGCCTTTTTTGGAAGGTAGAAAAGGAAGTCAGCTTTTTCTGCTTAGGGTTCTGGCTGGTTTGTGCAATGGCCCTGGGGTGGCGGGAGCCTGCTTCTGCCTAGCTTCTGTGACAACAACAGTGGCACACTTGGACCCCAACACCCACCCATCCTCGTCACGTGGCCGGAAGGGCCAGACCACCCGACCCCTTTCAGGATCGATCACAGCTGAGACCTGTGCCATGACCCGTGACTGCGCTGTGCTCCCAGGATGGCGGCATCCTCTCTCATCCTGCGCTGTGCTCCCAGGACGGCTGCATCCTCTCTCATCTGGACCTCGCCCATCCCATCTGGCCTCCCTGCCTCTCCAGCCCTCCTCTGCCCCACCCCAGTCTTCCCAGCAAGAATCCTGCCAGCTGGGAGGTGGCCTGAAGCAGAGTAGGAAAGGCCGCCACCAGACAGGATGGCTGGGACCTGGAAGCTGCGACCACCACATTCGGGTCCCATGACCCTCGCTCACATTGCCTCCGTCGTGGGCATGGAAAGGGTGGGCTGGAGTTTTGGTTCTCTTTGATTTTTTTCCCCTTTATTCGTCCTCCTTTTTCAAAGATGGGATATTGACCAGGATTGTGCTGTATATGCTTGGAACTGGATGGGAAGACTGGTGTGGCTGTGGGGGGTGGGGGGATGCCAGCAACCAAACCGATGTGCTGTTTCCCGTCCTGTTTTTATTTTCAAAAACCGACAAACCCGACAGTGGAGCCTGTGCTCTCCCAGGAGGGCAACTCACGGCCCCCCTCGCTTCATCATCCTCCATGGAAACCCGTGTCTTGCCCTGGAAGACACCCGAGTTCTTTGTACATTGACACGCCCTTCTGCCCACTCCCCTGTAGCTGGTCTTTGTTTTACCACCCCCCCCTTCTCATCCATGTATATCATATTATGTGAGATATCATCTGCCTGAAAAAAGACCTTGTGCGGATTATTGGGAACATTGTAGCTGTTTCTGTGTTTTTTCTTACCTTGTAGTCTGGTTCTGAATTAAGAGAGGAAAAAAAAAAAAGTAATTATGATACATTGTAGTTTGTGTACGATATATGTTGATAACGTTTTATTAAAGGGACATCTTTTTTCCGCAGCCCTTCCTGACATGTTTGGGGGAATGTGGGTTGGAGTTTATTATACTCATTGCAACATGCAAGGTGACCTGTTGGGCACAGTTGTTCCTGGAATGTAACAAGGTTTTTGTTTTGCATTTAAGGTATCTGCCTTCTCTTCCTGGGGGTGTGGAGAGGTGCAGTGGCCTTTGGGGAGGTGGGTTGGGAGGAGAGAATACCTGCCTCAGTTTAAGTATTTGGGGGCCTTCTGGAAGCCAGCTTCAGTTACTTGTTTAGCAAACACATTCTGCTTTGTTGGAAAGTTTGTATTTTTCTGGAAGCAGAGAAAGGTTCCTGGTGCCCTGTGTTTTTTGTCTGGCTGGTAAGGTGGGGTCCTGTGGAATCTGCTTCATCAGAGGCCCCCAAGCCTGGCGTGGCACCTGCAAGGCAGCAGGGCCTTGGAAGGAGGTTAAGAGGAGCACAGTCCAACTGGACCAGTAGGTAACCTGAGCCAGCCGCATCCTGGAAGGAGCGCAGAGTGTGAGAAGAGCCGTCCCGGCCAACATCCAGGAGGGCCAGGGTGAGGTGAGCAGTGGTGGGTGCTGACTTGCACAACATCTAGAAAATAGAATTTTCTACCTGCCTGGTCCTCTGGGGACCTCATTCTGGGCCGGCGGCAGGAGCGGGGACTCATAGTGCCTCCACTCCATATTTACAGGGGTTTCAGCCACCAGATTGCAAATTGCCAGGTTGAAATCTTGCCCTTGTCACTGCTTGCCGTGTGGCCGTGGGCAAGTTAGCTTATTCTGGCCTCAGTTTCCTTATCTATAAAATGGGGGATAACGGCTGGCCCCCTCTTGGGGGTTTGAAGGTAAGTTTATGTAAAGGCCTCGCAGCCATGCTTTGCATGTAGGAAGGGCGGTGAATCAGCCATGAGTGCTGCTGTTACTCAGATTTGGGGGCGTCCTAATGGGCGTGGTGAGTCCTGCCCTCACCTTGGGATATGGAACTGTTGGGAAAATGTCCCCATTGGACAGGAGAGAAGCTTCAGGCTGGGGCAAAGCTGTGCAGAAGGAAGTGGGCACCCCTTCCACACCTTCACTGTCACCTGTGTGCCTTAGAGCAGGCGTCAGCCTCGGGCAGGGACCCAACCGGTAAGGAGTACCTCTGTGCACCCCACCGCCCACCTCTGCTTGAGGGGGGACAACCCTGAGCGTTCTTCCTCACCACTCCTTAGTCCCAAAGTTTTCTTTACAACATAAATGGTCCCGAGGAAGGCTGGTTCCGGGTCGGCCTCGCCTAGGGACAGGCCTTTAGGGAAGGGACTGGAGTTTGCCCCCTGGTGTTTTCCTGGCCCAGCCTGGGCTTGAACAGAGGTCACCTGGGTTCTCACAGGCCCGTAAGAGGGTCCCAAAGTGAGGAGCAAGGAAAGGCACCTTGCCTGTCTGGGCTTCCGCTCCTCATCACGGTCCACAAGGCACCTGATTCCAGTGACAGCCCTGAGGCCAGAGACCTGCCCCCACCAGCACTCTCTAAGAGCAGAGGCCTCCCTGCCCCTGCTCCTGCAGTCCTGGGAATCCCAAGAGGCCACAGACTCTAGGAGCCTGAACCCAGGGCACCCCAGGGCCCTCTGTCCCTGACTGAGGGGAGCTGTGCTTATTGGGGCTCAGATCTGGTCCGCAGGGCTGTGAGGCAGCCTGGGCTGGAGGGGCTGGAGGCAGGGGAGCCCTACTCTGCCCCCATGGGCTCACTGTGGGCTTAACTGTGGGGCGGGGGTTGGAAACAAGGGAGCATGCTGGGCAGTGTGCTGGTGTGTCCCCTCCATTCCCATGGGCCTGCCCGAGCCCCAGTACTTAGCATCTGGTTTCTGGACATTCAGCCAACTTGGTTTCCTGTCTGTCTCAGCCCCCTCAGTGCCACAAATACCTCACGTTTGAGCCTCCATAAACTTTTCTCTTTCCATCCATCCGTTTGTGTTGAGCGCTGGGGATCGTAGAGTAGTGAACAAAGCAAGTTACGCCTGCGGATTAAGTACCAGTGATGATGTCAGGTAGGCAGGCGTGGGCTGGAAACACTGGCAGTTGCTGGCTATTTCTCTGGATGGCCTTTTTTTTTTTTTTTTTTTGAGACAGAGCCTCAAGCTGTCACCCTGGGTAGAGTGCTGTGGCATCACAGCTCACAGCAACCTCCAATTCCTGGGCTCAAG
>CAUYON010169048.1:0-14786 GCA_963573935.1 Arctocebus calabarensis
ATAGAGTGCTATGGCATCACAGCAACCTCCAATTCCTGGGCTCAAGCGAGTCTCCTGCCTCTGCCTCCCAAGTCGCTGGGACCACAGGCGCCCGCCACAACGCCCGGCCATTTTTGGTTGCAGCCGTCATTGTTGCTTGGCGGGCCCGGGGGCTGGATTCGAACCCGCCAGCTCAGGTGTACGTGGCTGGCGCCTTAACCCATTGAGCCACAGGCGCCGAGCCACCCTTATTTATTTTTTGCCAGTCTACTTCAGCGGCAACAAGATAATTTCCCTTATGATTATTCTCAGCCTATTTTCAAAAGCAGTAACATCTAATAACACTTATATTCTGTTTCCGTTGGGAAAGTATTAAAAATTCTTTTGAATTGGATTTATAGCATTACATTATGTGGCTAATACTCACTACGTGGGTGAAGCCAAAGTAAAACTGAAATAAACTAAGGAAAATAAATAAAAACCAAAAAAAATAACGTTTACAAATGAATGAATATTGAAACCCAGGAAAACAGATTCTATTAAAAAACCTGAACACTAGGAAAATGGACATTCCAGAGTCTGCTAACTGGTAGGTACTTCAGTTGTTTTTCTCTTTTCTTCTTCTTCTTCTTTTTTCTTTCTTTTTTTTTGACTCAGAGTTTTGGTCTCTTGCTAAGGCTAGAGTGCCATGGCCTCAGTCTAGCTCACAGCAACCTCAAATTCTTTGGCTCAAATAATCCTCCTACCTCAGCCTTCTGAGTAACTGGGACTACCAGTGCATGCCACCAAGTTTGGCTAATTTTTCCATTTTTAGTAGAGATGTGGTTTTGCTCTTGCTCAGAATGGTCTTGAACTCCTGAACTCAAGAGATCCTCCCACCTAAAGCCTCCCAGAGCGCTAGGATTACAGGCTTGAGCCACCTTGCCTGTCCTGTAACTCTTATTTATTCAGTTTTTATAAAGCCTGGATTATACCTTCTGTCCTCCTAAGATATTCAAATATGAACTGTACCCAAAGTGTTTTCAGGAGCTAAAATGTTTTCATATTTGAGTTAAACCATCTAAATGTGTTAATAGCTATCCCAGATTCACCAATTCCAGAATCATTTCCAAATGTTGAGAATTCCACATTGTTGATATCTGCAATATCTCAGCTATTTGGGAGGCTGAGGTGGGAGGATGACTTGAGCCCAGGAGTTCAAGGCTACAATGACCTATGAGCATACTGCTGTACTCCAGCTGGGGTGACATAGTAAGACTCTGTCTCTTAATATATTATAAATATTATTTTGTACTTATTTAATAAAAAGTTAAGCAGCCTCAGGGTCTTAATAAATCACACTTTCCTCTTAAGTTCCCCGATTCTTTGAGAGCACTTCACCTAATCATTTAAACCTAAATCAAAAGAAATAACTTTATAATTTCTATAATAACAAAGATAGGTGTGTTGAACATGGCAATGATTCAGTTCCTGCTCTAAGATAAAATCTGTTTGTTCAGAGATAAATAATTCAAAATTAAAATAGTAAGAATTCCCTTCTGTTATTATACCACAATTTCTCTATTTCAATAATTATATTATTTGGTTCCCCCCTTAGGCTGGGTATTCTTAAAGTTTACAACAATAGATAACTAAGTACCAAGAAGAAAACTATAAAAAAAATTATAGAGTTTCAATTTTAGTTAAGAAAGTAATCTCTTAAAAGAATAGTTGTGCTATCTTAACTATGTTATCACATGACAACTCAGTGCAGAAATTAATTCACACTGACCTTTTGTCATCCAAATCAAAATAAGCAATTATGTGATCTTTTCTCTTTTTTTTTTCTTTTTTTTCGGAGACAGAGTCTCACTTTCTTGCCCCTGGTAGAGTGCCATGGCAACTTTTTTTTTTTTGAGAGTCTCACTTTGTCACCCTCATAGCTCACAGCAACCTCAAACTCCTGGCCTCAAGCAATCCTCTGGACTCAGCCTCCCAAGTAGCTGGGACTACAGGCGCCTGCCACAAATGCCTGGCTATTTTTAGAAACAGGGTCTTGAACTCATGAGCTCAAACAATCCACCTGCCTCGACCTCCTAGAGTGCTAAGATTACAGGCATGAGCTACTATATGCAGCCCTACTCCTCCCTTTCTAAAAATATTTGTTTCCTAGACTGTTCACCAGCAGCTGTCTGCCATTAATATGCTTCTTCTAGAACTAGAAGATGGTAAATTCTGAGCAAGGCACAGTGGCTCATGCCTATAATTTCAGCACTCTCTCTGGGAGGCTGAGGTACGAAGACTGCTTGAGGCCAGGAGTTCCAGAACATCTTGAGCAAGGGGAAGACCCCATTTCTTCTAAAAATAGAAAAATTAGCCAGGCATGGTGGCACACGCCTATGGTCCCAGCTACTTGGGAGTCTGAGGGAGGAGGATCCCTTGTGTCCAGGAGTTAGAGGTCGTGGTTAGCTATGATAATGCTACCATACTCTAACAGTAAAACCCTATCTAAAAAGAAGAAAGAAAACATAAAAGAAATCCTGGCTCAGCGCCTATGGCTCAACAGGCTAAGGCTCTAGCCACATACACCTGAGCTGGCAGGTTCGAATCCAGCCCGGGCCCGCCAAACAACAATGACGGCTGTAACCAAAAAATGACTGGATGTTGTGGCAGCCGCCTGTAGTCCCAGCTACTTGGGAGGCAGAGGCAGGAGACTCACTTAAGCCCAGGAATTGGAGGTTGCTCTAAGCTGTGATGCTATGGCACTCTATCCAGGATGACAGCTTGTGGCTTTGTCTCAGAAAAAAAAAAAAAAAAAGAATAAATTCTTATCTAATCTGAAGAGTACAGGTCACTTTTGCATATCCAATTGTGTACTGCCGTGTCTAGTGGTCAGTTAGTGACCCAGTGATGGAAAATTGGGACAGCTGAGGATGACATAATGACTACTCAAAGACACACCGTACCCTCTGCCTGCTAGAACTAATATCCGCCTTAGTTGTACAGTTGTTTCTTTACAACCAGATAGGCCAATTATCATCAGTAGGGTGAAGAATTTAGGTGGTTTATAAAGGGCTTGGTTGGGAATGGAAAGAATGGAAACTCTCCCAGGAATGGAAAAGGAGTTTAGAGTTGTAAGGTCACTATGTCCTATAAATGTAGAACAGTTCTCAACAGAGGCACTATAGACATTTTTGGTATGACAACTCTATATTATTTGGGGACTATCCTACTGCTGTAGGACATCCACCTATTCTGCCTACTAAATGCTGACAGCTTGAGAAGAAGGAAAGTCATTGTGATAACAAAACCCAGCTTTATCAATTCCTAAATTATAAGGTGTGCAGGGTGGAGGAGACAGCAATAAAGATGGCTGGCTAAGAAGATGAAAAGCTAAAATCTTTCATGCTAGTAACAAGAATTAGAGTCTACAAAATAAGATAGGGCAAAGCCTGTGGCTCAGTGGGTAGGGCGTCGGCACCATATACCAAGGGTGGTGGGTTCAAACCCGGCTCCGGCCAACATTGCAACAAACAAATAGCTGGGCGTTGTGGCAGCTATAGTCCCAGCTACTCGGGAGGCTGAGGCAAGAGAATGGCCTAAGCCCAGGAGTTAGAGGTTGCTGTGAGCTGTGTGATGCCCTGGCACTCTCCTGAAGGTGATAAAGTGAGACTCTACAAAATGAAAGAAAGAAAGAGAGAGAGAAAAAGAGAAAGAAAGAAAGAGAGAGACAGAGAGAGAAAAGAAAGAAAGAAAGAAAATTAAAAAAAAAAAAAGATACTGTATATAATTGAGAACACAGATTAAATGCCTAAACAGTGGCAGACATACAAGTCATTAACAAACAATGGTTTTCTAAAAGTCCTGTTCTTAAACCAGGAAAGTTTGCTGTTAAATTTAATAACATTCTGCTTGAATCTCTGTTGTCAGAGAGGAAAAACATAGCCATTGGAGCCAGAAAGATCGACGTATGAATCCAAGTCAAGCAGCTGTGTTGACACTTAATTTGAATCTCAGTTTCCTACTTCTAAAAAAGGAATATTTAGGAATTAAAACAATATATATAAAGCACTGGTAAGTACTAAGTGCTCAACAGACAGACAGAAGTCATGATTATTCTCAGTGATGAGATTTCCTCTCTCAAAATGAAGCACATTTCACTGTGGGAAAGGTCAAGCTATTTGAAAATCCTTTTTTCTTTTCCTTTTTTTTTTTAGAGACAGAGTCTCACTTTATTGCCCTCGGTAGAGTGCTGTGGCATCACAGCTCATAGCAACCTCCAACTTCTCCTTAGGCGACTCTCTTGCCTCAGCCTCTCAAGTAGCTGGGACTACAGGCACCCGCCATAACGCTTGGCTTTTTTTTGGTTTTTTTGGTTGCAGTTTGACCAGGGCTGGGTTCGAACCCACCACTCTCAGTATATGGGGCCGGCACCCTACTCACTGAGCCACAGGTACTGCCCTGAAAACTCTTATTAAACCAAAATCTGCTTCCCTGTGACTTCCACTATTTAGAACAGCACAGTCCATTTATTTCCCTCAAGAAAACTAAGAATTAAAATCCTCCAGTTAGGCTGGTGTGCTTCAAGTCCGTAATCTTAGCACTTCAGGAGGCTGTGGCAGGTGGATTACTTGAGCTCAAGACCATCCTGAGCAAGAGAGACACTATCTGTAAATCTAGCTGGGCCTTGTAGTGGGCACCTGTACTCCCAGCTACTTGGGAGGCTGCACCAAAGAGTTTGAGGTTACTGTGAGCTATGATGATGCCACGGCACTCTACCTACGGTGATGCAGTGAGACTCCATCTCAATAAATAAAAACCTCCAGTTTCAGTTTGGCGCCCATATCACAGTGGTTATGGAGCCGGCCATATACACTGAGGCTCGTAGGTTCCAATCTGGCCCAGGCCAGCTAAAACAACTATGACAACTGCAACAAAAAATAGCCTGGTGTTAAAAAAAAAAAAAAAAATGTATATATATACACACACACATACACACCCGGGTGCTGTGGAGGGCACCTGTAGTCCCAGCTACTTGGGAGGCTGAGGCAAGAGAATCCCTTAAACCCCAAAGTTAGAGGTTGCTGTGAGCTGTGACGCCATGGCACTCTACCAAGGGCGACATAGTGAAATTCCGTCTCAAAAATAAATAAATAAATAAAATTAAATGGCAGCGCCTATGGCTCAGTAGGTAGGGTGCTGGCCCCATATGCCAAGGGTGGCGGGTTCGAACCTGGCCCCAGCTGAACTGCAACAAAAAAATAGCCGGGCATTGTGGTGGGTACTTGTAGTCCCAGCTACTCAGAAGGCTGAGGCAAGAGAATTTCCTAAGCCCAGGAGTTGGAGGTTGCTGTGAGCTACGTAATGCCACAGCACTCTACTAAAGGAGATAAAGTGAGACTCTGTCTCTACAAAAAAAAAAAAACAAAAACTCACCAGTTCCACACACAATGAGGTCTAAATATATCTACTCTCCTCTAATGGCCTTCCTCTGGATTTGGGCTAATTTGTGATGTTCCTTTGAAAATTCAGCATTGAGTGGCTTGGTGTCTGTAGCACAGTGGTTACGGCACCAGACACAGGATGGCAGGTTCGAAGGGCCCGGGCCAGCTAAACAACAATGAAAAATAGCTGGGCCTTGTAATTGTGGTAGGTTCCCAAGTCCACCTACTTAGGAGGCTGAGAGAATTGCTTAAGCCCAAGAATTTAAGGTTGCTGTGAGCTATGATACTACAGCACTCTACCAAAGGTGACATAATGAGACTCTGTCTCAAAAAAAAAAAAAATTCAGTATTGAATACAAGGCTCTGATCCTGGTAAATAATATGTATATATAATATTTCAATTAACTTATGCCAGAAATTTACAATAAAAATAGACCCAGACTCTCCACCTTTTTTGTTTCACATAGATTTTACAGAGAGTAGGTACACTGACTCTGCCTTTAGCACTCTCCTATGTTTCTTTAAAAATATATTTGGAATGGAATATTTGAATTCTCAGGTTTTAGGAATGTCTTAAAGTATAGAGAAAGGAAGACTAGAGGATCAATGATTGTTCTGTGAATAAAATCACAGAAATAAATGCTAGGTTTTGTCAGGCTAGCATGAAAATGCAGAAGTTAGGCTCATGGCTTATAAATGGTTAAGACCTGTTAGTAAAGAATAGAAAATGCGAGATATATTTAATGTGATGAATAATTTGATTCTGTTCATGAATATCATTTCAAAATTACTCAAAGTGTTCTCTATAAAAGCATCACCTGCATATCCAGTCCACACGACACCAGGCTTTGAGGTCTCTGAGGTCGAAAAGCTACAGAGGAACAGATATTGGAATGTCTCTTCAAGGATCTGCTAACTTTCTTATTTTCCAAGTCAAGGATTTTGATTGCCCCAGAGTCATCAGCAGAAGCCAGCAGGTTCTCAGTTTCATTCAATGAAAGACAATTGATTTCTTCTTCATTCACATGAAAATAGTCCAGGATACCTTTGAGGGACCTGACATCCAGTATGCTTATTGTCTCTCCATGTGAGGCATAGAGCTTAGTGGGGCAAGAGGGAGAAAATAAGACACTGGTAACATCGTCAGCCCCTTGGAATTGCATGTGTCCTAATGGAGTCCCATCTTCACCCCAAGCCACGAGACCTCCACCCTCTGCTCCAGAAGCCACTAGTCCTTCTTTACTTGCATTCAGGCAGAGAATAGGAGAAGAATGTCCACCAGTCCACTTGGCTGCCATAATGGCCCAGAAGACTCTGTGAAGGGGGGGTGGACAATAATCTCATGTTTTATACAAAAACTTGACAAAAGACAAGTGTAATAAGCAGTATTTCATTTAAATATTTTTAGAAGATATCTTTAAAAACTCAATTAGCAAAAAGACACTTAAGGATCAAGTCTACAAGCAGTGCTGGGCGCAGTGGCTCACACCTATAATCCTAGCATTCTGGGAGGCCCAGGCAGGTAGACTGCCTGAACTCATGGGTTCAGGACCAGCCTGAGCCAGAGCAACACCCTGTCTCTAAAAGTAGTCGGGCACTGTGGTGGGCACCTATAGTCCCAGCTACTTGGAGGCTGAGGCAAGAGAATCACTTGAGTCCAGGAGTTTGAAGTTGCTATGAGCTACGACATCTTGGCACTGTACCAAGGATGCCAAAGTGAGACTCTGTCTCAAAAAAAAAAAAAGGATCAAGTCGGGCAGCGCCTGTGGCTCAGCCAGTAGGGCGCAGACCCCATATACCGCAGGCTGTGAGTTCAAACTCGGCCCCAGCCGAACTATATCAAAAATTAGCCAGGCGCTGTGGCGGGCGCCTGTAGTCCCAGCTACTTGGGAGGCTGAGGCAAGAGAATTACTTGAGCCCAAGAGCTGGAGGTTGCTGTGAGCTGTGACTCCACAGCACTCTACTGAGTGTAATAGAGTGAGACTCTGTCTCCACAAAAAAAAAAAAAGATCAAGTCTATAAAAGCCTCGTTGAGCACAAGGTTGTGGTATAACTGGATAGCATCTATAAAGGGCCTTCCCTTGCCATCAGAGACCCAGGTAGGTCTGGTCCTCTGGTCTTTGATATGAGATCCATATAAGAACAAATATTAAACATATTTACTTTAAATTAGGAAAAATTTTTCTTTTAATGAGAGGCCTGGCCAATATCAGGTCATATATTTTTGCCTCAGCCTCCCAAATATCAGGTCATATACTCTGTCTGAATATAGGCAGTTCCTGAGTTACAAACATCTGATGTATAACTCATACTTATAAATGGAGGTTATTACAGGTAACAGGTACATGTACCTATTCCAACCTACATACATATTCAACTTAAGAACATACCCAAAGAACCTATCTTATTTTAACCCAGCGACTTCCTGTAATATTTTAGAGAGTAAGCTCTGTAGCCAGACCCTCCTGCATGGTATTAGCAGGGTGACTCTGGGCAAGTTATTGAATTTCTCCTTGACTCGGTTTTCTTCTCTATAAAATGGGGATAATAATAAAACCTACTTTATAGGATCATTGAAAGGATTAAATGATAATATACATAAAGCACCTGTCATAGTGCCTGGTACATAATGAATGCTCAAGAAATGTTCCTATTATTACTTTTTCTATTTCTATCAGGCGGGTCAAAGTGGCATCATATATACTACACCAGTGGTCTCAAAGTGGGATCTTCAGATTAGCAGCATCAGCATCACCTAAGAACCTGTTAGAATTATAAATGATGGCTCAGCGCCTGTGGCTCAACAGGCTAAAGTGCCAGCCACGTACACCTGAGCTGGCGGGTTCGAATACAGCCCGGGCCCACCAAACAACAATGATGGCTGCAACCAAAAAATGGCCGGGCATTGTGGCAGGTGCCTGTTAGTCCCAGGTACTAGGAAGGTGGAGGCAAGAGACTCGCTTGAGCCCAGGAATTGGAGGTTGCTGTGAGCTGTGATGCCATAGCACTCTATCCAGGGTGACAGCTTGAGGCTCTGTCTCAAAAAAAAAAAAAAAAAAGGCGATTCTTGTGGCTCATCGAGTAGGGCGCCGGCCCCATATACCGAAGGTGGCAGGTTCAAACCCGGCCTTGGCTGAACTGCAAGAACAGAAAAATAGCCAGGCGTTGTGGCAGGTGCCTATAGTCCCAGCTACTCGGGAGGCTGAAGCAGGAGAATCACCTAAGCCCAGGAGTTGGAGGTTGCTGTGAGCTGTGTGACACCACGGCGCTCTACCAAGGGCGATAAAGTGAGACTCTGTCTCTACAAAAAAATAAAACAAAACAGGCTTTAGCCAGTAATTTGAACCCAGCTCAGCATAAATTCCAAGACCACGTTCTTTCTCCTGTCTTCTGCTAGCTCTGTTTGGCTCCTTCCTGGACTGGCTGGAAAGATCAGCCTTTTGGTTGTTGCCCACCTAGTTGCCGGTCCAACCCTAGGCAATCCCAAGTCCTCTGTAGGCTTTGCTCTTCCTTGACCACAAGCCACTGGACAGACCGTGGTCCTGGGCACACACAGGGTCTTGTCAGTGTCTAAGCCTGAATCTGAGACTTGAGGTTGGTCAGGAACCAGCTTTGGCCCCAAAATTCTGCCTCTTCATCACTGCAAGAGGCTAGCAACTAGTCTTTGAAAAGAGAAACAATTAAATTAAAGCCTCTAGGGAGGCTTGTGTTGTCAGAAGCCTGGACTTTATTATTTTTCATTTTAAAGGAAGATGTTTATGCAAATTTGTCATGATAGTTTAAAAATCCTGACTTGCCTTAGGGCCGATTTCTGCTTTCCTAATTGTTAATACTTATAACCAATGTTCCTCTTGAAATTGCATGTTTTACAAGAGCTGCTCTTGAAAACATAGAATTCTGATGTTATGAAATCATTGCATCAATGCAGAGTTTTGAAAACATGGAAAAAATCACCAGGGAGCTAAGGGGGTTGTTGTTCTGGGTTGTGACAGTCTGGCTTGCCCCTGGTTATGATGCTGAATGAATATCAAGGAGAAGGAGACATAGGCATTTGTGGGTTAATTTCTCATTAACACAGGAAGATCAAAAATTCAATAGTGGGACAAAAAGAAGAAGAAAGAGGATCAGATTAGGAGACCTGGCCACACTCTGCCCCAGGCTGCTGAGTGGCTCAAGGCAAATCTTTTACAGTCTCAATTTACTCTGATATAAAATGAAAGGGCTGGGCTAGATGCCCCTGAGTGTGTTACTGAGAAAATTCCCTTGGAGCCTCCCTTTTCCCAAGTGGCAAGAGAAGGTATTGAACTCAGGGAAATAGTCTGGTCCCAAAATTCCATAATCTCTGAAATTTTCTGGTTTCCTTAACTAATTCTCAGTCTATAAGTAACAATGAGGAGATCAGCCTCATTGTGTTTGCTCCAGGGAAGCCGAAATAGCTAACTCAGCGCACTTGGTTTGATCTTTGCAGCACTGGCAAACACAGGTGGACTTAAGGAAATTTCATTTTCTGTTTTCAGAGTCAGTCACAGCCTTGCTATTTTTGCCCATTATAAATCCACTGATCAGCGGAGGAGAGAATGAAGGGTGCAGAGCAGGGGTGGAGATTCTTCTTCCTTCTTTGCCTTGAAAAGACATGAACCTTGGAGAATAGGGAGTCTGCAACTGTGGGTGCCTGAGAGTCTTGAGACCAGGGCTGGGGAAGGCCAGGGCTGCTGCTGCAGGACTTCTCAGGACATTGTCTTCTCCAGGGACCCAAGGGAAGCTCCTGAACTTGGGGCCAGGACAAGACATGCTCCTACTGCAGGCTTTGCAGCTAGCTGTCGAGGACCCTACTGCAGCGGCCCCAGTGGTCGAGAGAGTTTCACACCACTCAGCTCTTCTGCTGCCGGCTCACAGGAGGGCACAGGCCTTCCCCCTTCCTCCTGCTCCTGCCTAGTTGCTGTCACATCCACTCATGCTCTTCAGTGTTTGAGCTTTTCTCTCAGGGACTCTGGGCCCCCAGGGAGCCAAGACTTTCTTATTTGGGCCCCCACCTAAGGCTGTTTCATTTCCAGCTGAATGTTGGTTTCCCCACCTCCACCCCAGTTCCATAGTGTCCTGCATCTGCTCATGGAACCAGCTTACGTGACGATCTTTGTCCTGACCTGACCTTCCCACACCTGCAGCCTCAGTCCCCGGAGCCGTGTACACTCCCTATATGTCAACAGAGCTGATCTCCGCTGGACGTGTTGCTCCTGAGTGGCTCCTAGTTTGACCCCTGCCTGTCCAATCCCTGGCTGAGAACCCAGCTTCCAGGATCTGCCTCTGTTCTCCCTAGATGGGACTGGTCACCATTCCAAACTCTCCCTCTGTTTTAAAGGGTGCAGCCTCTGCAGACGTGGCTCTGAGTGTCTTCCCTATGTGACCGTCCCTAAAGCCTCAGATAAGTCTCTCTCCTACTGTCCTCCAGAGCCCTCGAGGGAGGCTAGGCGCTGGCTGGAGAGAAGCTCAGGAACGTGCTGAATAACACCTCGATTCATGCAGAAGAAGCCCTGCTATCGTCAGCTACCTCCTGGCATATTTGCTTGGGTTACTGGCTTTCACCTAGGATCCTGCCAACCTGCTGAGCAAACCATTTATTTCAAAAAGGAAACACAGGAGTATAGGTGTACAGAATTCACATAAATCCTAGATAACAGTAGGAAAACACTTTTTACATGCAGGGCCAGGAGGCTAGGCGCCTTTCTGCCTTACTGGCCCAAAGAGGGGGAAAAAAATCACTGGGGGCTGGAAAATCAAGAAAACACAAATCCAGAGAGAAAAGTGGGCACCAAGGTTGGAACTAATTCCTAATGGCCTAGAGTTTGGGCTTTAACTGTGCCGTGTGGGAGAGACACTGGCAACATCAGACACCCACCTCCAATAGAAATCCAGATGTCACCACCGCTACCACCAAGAGAGTTGTTTTGGATTCTTGTCTGCCTATGCCTGGGCTCCAGTATTAGGGGAAAAAAAGAAAAAGTCTGCTGAAAATTTCTGGCAAAATCCCCACATGTCATTTGGGTTTGGGGCTAGAATTCTACCAACCTTCCCTCCACCACCTGTCTTTTAAACAGAAAACCACTTTAAGTAAGTGTTTGGCTTTGGTGTTTTCAGGCCACATAGAAAATGAATTCTCATCCTAGCAGAAGCTAACAACAATGCTGTCTGAGGGAAAAGCATGTAAATCCAGGCTTCAAGGGTTCCAGAGATAAAGTTCTAAGGAATAAGAGCTCATAACTAAAAATCACAGAACAAATGCAAAACAAGTCAGCAGAATAAAAAATCACAGACCCAGACCTGTAAGACTGCAGGAGTTGGAATTATCAGCCATGAGATACAAAACAAGTGTGACTGACGTGTTTAAAGAAATAAAAACAGGCCCAGTATGGTGGTTCATCTATAATCCCAGTACTTTGGGAGGCCAAGGTAGAAGGATTTCTAGAGGCCAGAAGTTTAAGACCAGCCGGAACAACATAGTGAAGACCCCATCTTTTCAAAAAATAGAAGAATTACCCAAGTGTGGTTAATATATGCCTGTAGTCCCATCTACTCAGGAGACTGAGCCAAAAGGATTCCTTGAACTTAAGAGTTTGCAGTTGCAGTGAACTGTGGTGATGCCTGGACAAGAAAGTGAGACCCTGTCTAAAAAAAAAAAAAAAAAAAGGAAAAGATATTTAAAATTAGCAAGAATATTTGAAAAATAACCAAATATAATTCCAGAAATTAAAAATATAATAATTGAATTTAGAAACTCAAAGGAAATCAGCAGTTAGATCCAGGTAAACAGAAAATTTATGAATAGAATAGATCTGAGCTCTCTAGAATACAGCCCAGAGGAGAAGAATGAGAAAAGGTATGAAGGAGAAAGTAAGGGATGTAAGTGGTAGGGTCAGAAGGTCTTCTACACATTTAACAGATGTTCCAGGAGAGAATCAAGAGAAGAGGAGTGAATGAATAATGGTCTGAGAACTTTTCTAGATGTAACGAAAGATACAGATTCTTAGATCCAATAATCAAGATAAATAAAAATAGACTCGGCGCCTGTGGCTCAACAGGCTAAGGCGCCAGCCACATACACCTGAGCTGGCGGGTTTGAATCCAGCCCGGGCCCACCAAACAACAATGACGGCTGTAACCAAAAAATGGCCAGGCGTTGTGGTGGGCACCTGTAGTCCCACTACTTGGGAGGCAGAGGCAGGAGACTCGCTTGAGCCCAGGATTTGGAGGTTGCTGTGAGCTGTGATGTCACTGCACTCTATCCAGGGTGACAGCTTGAGGCTCTGTCTCAAAAAAAAAAGATAAAAATAAACATAATCCTGGGCATATCATAGGAAAGTTTCAGAATGTCAAAGGCAGGAGATTTTCAGAGCAGGCAGATTACCTGTGAAGGAGAAATGATTACAGCAAGAACTGATATCTTAGTAGCAACAGTGGAGACCAAAAGTAAACAAAATACAGAGACAAAATTAACTGTCAGTCTAGGAATTATACTCAGTGAAACCAGCTTTTAAGAAAGAAGGAAAATAATTACATTTCAGTTCAATAAAAGAAAGAGTTGGCTCGGCGCCTGTGGCTCAAGTGGCTAAGGCGCCAGCCACGTACACCTGAGCTGGCGGGTTCAAATCCAGCCCAGGCCTGCCAAACAACAATGACAGCTACAACCAAAAAATATTGTGCATTGTGGCGGACACCTGCAGTCCCAGCTACTTGGGAGGCTGAGGCAAGAGAATTGCTTAAGCCCAACAGTTTGAGGTTGCTGTGCGTTATGATGCCATGGCACTCTACTCAGGGTGACACCTTGAGACTCTGTCTCAAAAAAAAAAAAAGTATATTTATTTTAAAATAAGGGAACAGACTATATGCCCTGTATGTATGGTGGCCCATGCCTATAATACTAGCATCCTGGGAGGTTGAGATGGGTGGATTGCCTGAGCTCAGAAGTTCAAGACCAGCCTGAGCTAGAGACCCTGTCTCTAAAAAATAGCCAAGCATTGTGCTGGGTGCCTGTAGTCTCAGTTGCTCAGGAAGCTGAGGCAAGAGGATGGCTTGAGCCTAAGAGTTGAGGTTGCTGTGAGCTATGATGCCATAGCACTCTACTGAGGGTGACAAAGTCAGACTCTGTTTCAAAAAAAAAAATAGGCTAGGCATCTGTAGCTCAGTGAGTAGGGCACTGGCCACATACACAGAGGCTGGTGGGTTCGAGCTCAGCCCAGGCCTGCTAAACAACAATGACAACTGCAACCAAAAAAATAGCCGGGCACTGTAGGCAGGCACCTGTAGTCCCAGCTACTTGGGAGGCTGAAGCAAGAGAATTGCTTAAGCCCAAGAGTTTGAGGTTGCTGTGAGCTGTGATGCCACAGCACTCTACTGAGGGTGACATAGTGAGACTCTGTCTCAAAAAAAGAAAAAGAAAGAAAAGAAATAAAACTGTCATTATTTGCAAATTACATGATTATCTTCAAATAACATACAACATAAACTTCACATACACTCACATGGTAAAAATTTAAGTGAGTTGAAGTAAATAAGTTTCCCTCTAGCCCCTCACCATTAGCCCTCCTCTCCAGTGAAAACTAATATAACTGAAATATCCCATCTGTATATATTCAGACCTCATAGTTTTACTCCAAGATCCAGGTTTTTGTTGGTTAGTTTTGTAGAGAGAAGGTCTCATTCTGTTGCTGAGTGCAGTGGTGCAAATATAGTTTACAGCATCCTCAAATTCCTGGGCTCAAGTGATCCTCTTGTCTCAGCCTCCCAACTAGCTAGGACTACAGGTATGTACTGCCATGTCCAGCTAATTCTTTTCTTTTTTTTTTATTTTTTTAGAGATGGGATCTTGCTGTGTTGCTCCGGCTGGTCTCAAAATCCTGGCTTCAAGTGATCCTTCTGCCTCAGCCTCCCAAAATGCTGGGATTACAGGCATGACCCACTGCATTCAGCAGGTCCAAGATCATTTACCCTCTAGCAGCACCCCAAAGGGTTTCTGGGCTCCCATATTCTGTGCCTGGGGGAGCAGCATTCAGTGTGTCAGCAAACTCTCACTGCCTACCCACCGTGTACCAAGTACTGTGCTGGGAGGACTCTAAGGTGAGTGAAATAGACTCGGCGCCTGTGGCTCAACAGGCTAAGGCACCAGCCATGTACACCTGAGCTGGCGAGTTTGAATCCAGCCTGGGCCCGCCAAACAACAATGACAGCTGCAACCAAAAAATGGCCAGGCGTTGTGGCGGGCGCCTTTAGTCCCAGGTACTTGGGAGGCAGAGGCAGGAGACTCACTTGAGCCCAGGAATTGGAGGTTGCTGTGAGCTGTGATGCCACAGCACTCTATCCAGGGTGACAGCTTGAGGCTCTGTCTCAAAA
>CAUYON010169052.1:0-25095 GCA_963573935.1 Arctocebus calabarensis
AACTATAACAACAACAACAAAAAAAGCCAGGCGTTGGGGCAGCACCTATAATCCCAGCTACTTGGGAGGCTGAGGCAAAAGAATCACTTAAGTCCAAGAGTTTGAGGTTGCTGTGAGCTGTGACATCACGGCACTCTACCAAGGGTGACATAGTGAGACTCTGTCTCACGAAAAAAAAAGGGAGGGGATTGGTATAGAAAAAAGATCTAAATAAATGAAGAGGACTGATAAATTAAAGATGTGCATTAAAAGCCCTAAAGCAATCACTAAAATAACATATGGAATTATTAGCTAATATGCCAACAAGGAGATAAACATAAAGTATACATGTTTCAAAAGAAGGAGGAAAAAGAGAACAAAAAACAGGGAATGAATAGAATAGATAAATAGAAGAATAGAAATAACAAGACATAGGCTTAATGTTAACCATATGAATTACATTAACACACCAATTAAAAGCCACAGATTGTCAGATTGGAGTTACTAAAAAAGCCAATTCAACTATATGCTGCCTATAGGAAACATACTTTAAATAAAAAGAAATAAATAGGTTAGAAATAAAGGATGAAAGAAGGTATACTATGCTAACTCTAACCACAAGGAAGCTGTCCTCTTCATATTAATAAAAGATAATATACATTTCAGAATAAATAATATTACCAAGGATAAAGAAATCAGCCTATCAAGAGAACATGATAACCTAATTGTTTATGTACTTAGTAACAGAATTTCACAGTGATTCAAGCAAATCTTGTAGAATTGCAAGGAGAAATAGAAAAATACACAATTATAGGTGGGAATTTCAGTACTCTCTCAAAAATATAGAGCAAATGTACACAAAAGTTATTAAGGTTATAAACAACTTCAACAACAGAAATAAGACTTTATTTGCTGATGATGTTGGTGTAGAAAATTTGTGGAATCTAACAGAAGCTACAAGAACTAAGAAGTCAGTAAATCTACAGAACACAAGATCAGTATGCAGAAATCAATTATATTTTATATACTAGCAAATAACAATCATAAATTACAATTTAATATTTATAGTAGCCTCAAAATATGAAATACTCTGGGGTAGATCTGATAAAAACGTGTAAGGCACTTACACTGAAAACTGTAAAACATTGCTGATTGAAATTAAATAAGACCTAAATAAATGGAGAGGTACACTGTGTTTGGTGGTTGAATATTTTTCAGATGCTTATTTTCTCCAAATTGATCTATACATTCAATGCAAGCCCCATCAAAATTCCGGCAGACCTTCTTATAGAAATTGATAAACTGATTTTAGAATTCATATGGAAATGCAAAAGGTGTAGGAAAACCAAAAATAACTTTATAAAAATAAAAGACTGGCCTTCTTTCTGTGTGGAGCTAGGTAAACAAAAGACCAAAAGCTGATGATAGACACTAAAAAAGAATATGCTATGCATTGCTCACCAGCCTTCGACCTGAACATCACTAGAGGAATTTGAAGACAAGCCGATGGAGCACTGATGGTAACCACAGGGTAAGAAACCAACCTAATCTAACTCTCAATTAGATTAATTCAAACTCCGTGGCTAAAGACCAAGCAGAAGGAAATGTGCCCTTATTTTAAGGCATGAAAACAATTTACTTTAGTCTCTGCTGTCCTATACATGATGTTTTGCTTTCAACCAAAAATTAGGAAGCTTAAGAAGAAAAAAAAAACAACCAGAATACTACCAAGAGACAAAGTGGTCATCAGAACCAAAGTGACTTAAATGTATGTGTAGAAGATGTTGACATGGAATTTAAAATAAATATATTTCTACAGAGAACTCAAATTATCCTCATAAAAAGAGCCAACAATCCCATATATCACTAAGCAAGAGACATGAATAGTACCTTATCTAAGGAATATAGACGAAAGGCTAAGAAACATATGAAAAAGTGGTCATTGTCCCTAATCATCAGAGAAATGCAAATCAAAACCATCCTGAGATATCACCGAACCCCAATGAGAATAGGGGGAAACAACCTAAATGCCCACCAACCCAGGAATGGATTAACAGTTGTGGGATATGTATACCATGGAATACTATTCAGCCATTAAAACAGATGGAGACTTTACGTCTTTTGTATTAACCTGGATTGAGTAGGAACACATTATTCTTAGTAAAGCATTGCAAGAATGGAGAAGCAGAATCCAGTTTACTCAATTCTAATGAAAGCAGTACATGATCTAATACAAGAGGGGGGGGCTCCTACTATATGGCATACCTCTTGGGGGGCAGTACACAATTATATGAGGGACTTTACCTGACAAATGCAGTCAGCATAACCTAATTCTTTGTATCCTCAATGAATCCCAAACAATAAAAATAAATAAATAAATATGTTAAAGACTTTAATGGAAGTATGGGCAACATGCAGGGCCATATGGGTACTTTTCATCAGAAAGGTGGAAACTATAAGAAAGACACAAATGGAAATGCTAGAAATTAAAAATACCATAGCAGAGGTGAAGATTATTATAGACTCAACATGGCCAAGGAAAAAATAAATGTACTCAAAGATGGATCTGTAAAAATTACCAAAAGTAGAATACAGAGAAAGAATGATTTTAAAGAGAACAGCATCTGGAGAGTTTTGAGAGAATAGTAAACAGCCTACCATCCATAGAATTCCAGAAGGAGAAAGAAGAGAAGAGAGTCAAAATAAGTATTAGAGATAATAATAGCTAGAATTTTTCTCAAACTAATGATAGACATAAAACACACATCCAGAAAGCATAGAGAATTTTAAGGAGGACACAACACCCCTAGGCATATGAGTGAAACTTCCAAAAGAAAAAACTAGAAGACTATTTTGAATATTCTCAAAGAAATGATAAATGTTGGAGATGGATGTGCTAATTATCCTGATCAGATCACTTTGAATTGTATTTATCAAAATGTTACTGTATACTCTGTAAATGTGTACAATAATGTGTTATTTAAAACAAAATTGATTTTTAAAAAAAGAATATATAAAGGAGTAGGGTGCTGGCCTCATATGCTGGAGGTGGTGGGTTCAAACCCAGCCCTGGCCAAAAACTGCAAAAAAAAAAAAATAATAAATAAAATAAAAAAGAATATATCGGGTGAATTAAAGCAGTAATCAGAGGAAAATCCATTGCACCAAACACTTTATCAACAAAAAGAAAAGAATAAAAATGAATGAATTAAGTTCTTAGCTTAAAATACTAGACAACAATGTAAATCAAAAGAAAGCACAAGTTAGGAAGTAATATAGATAAATTAATTTTTTTTAACAAGTGAACAGTTTATTATGAATTAAACAAAGGTATGATGTGATACAATACAAGCAAGAAACTCAAGTTAGGTATTATAGTATTACTCACACAAAAACTTAAATTTCACCTCAAAAAAAATCACAAGACAATCACAAGATAAAGTAATTTCACTATTATAAAATAAGATATTTCATGCAAAGTATTAACTGTGCCCCCTCAAAGCCCAACCTCCCAACAAAAAACTATCTGGGAATACTGCCATGCTAACATATTAACCCCAGTATAATCATTCATAGAAAAACAGTAATTAAGCAATGAATTAAATTAAATAACAGAGATCAAACTATCATAAACTCATAGACCACAATGACTTTACAAAACAATTCCAGAAATCTTATAAACAATAAAAAAGAAGAAATATTATCATTCTACTTGATCTGGATACACCTGATATTGAAATTGGAGAAAATATATTGTTATAAAGGGAAATTACAAACATGCTTCACTTATAGATGAGGATGCAATATCCTAAACAACATATTGACAAGTTTAATTAAAAAATTAATATTTAAGTAATGTATTTTGGTCAAAATCAAATCCAATTTATATGAATGTTAGTCACTATTTTCTTTTTTTTTTTATTTTCTTACACTCGCCCCCTCCCTCCTTCTCTGTCTGTTCTCTCCTTCCCCTATGCCCCACTGCATCATTGATTGTCATTAATTGTCCTCAAAATATTTCAGATTGTATATGAAACCAGCACATTGTACCCCTTGATTGCACTAATTTACACAGCTATGATTTAATAATAAAAAAAAAAGAAAGAAAAACAATTACCATACTGAAGGGGCAACCTACAAAATGGAAGAAGATATTCACAAGCTGTACACATGATAGAGTTAATACCCAAAATAGTATACAGGGAACTCAATTTAATAGAAATAATAATAATAATCTGACTATAAAATGAGCCAAGAACCTAAATAGACATTTCTCAAAAGAAGACATACAAACGGCCAGCAGATACATTTCAAAAATGTTCAATATCCCTAAACATTAGGGATATGCAATACAAAAATGCAATGCAATATTACCTCAAATCAGTCAGAATGACTATGATGAAAAAGATGAAACATAAGTGTTGGTGTAGATGCAGAGAAAAGGGGACACTAGTATACTATTTGTGGGATTGTAAATTCGAACAGCCATTATAGAAAATGATATGGAAGTTCCTCAAAAAACTAAAAATAAATACCGTATAATCTTGTAGTCCCACTATTGGCTATATATCCAAAGGATTTGGAATTAGTATTTTGAAGAGATAACTGCACTTCCATGTTTTTCTGTGTTCACAATATGCACAATAGCCAAGATCTGAAATCAACCTACATGTCCATCAGCAAATAAATAGAAAAAGAAAATGTGGTGTATGTACACAATGGAATACTATTCACCTTTAAATAAAAAAGAGGGAAATTCTGTCCTTTGCAATAACACTGATTAACCTGGAAAACATTAAAGCATTGTGCTGGGTTAAAGCCAGGCACAGAAAGACATATACCACATGATTTCATTTATCTATGGGATCTAAAACAATTGAACTGATAGAAGCAGAGAAAAGAATGGTAGTCACTGGAGGCTGAGGGTGGAGGGAATGGGGAAATGTTGGTTTTTGTCAAACAGTACAATATTTCAGTTCAACAGGAAGAATAAGATTTTGAGAGTTATGGCACAGCATGGTGACTACAGGTAACAATAAAGTATTCTATTCTGGAAAATTTCAGAGAGCTAATTTAAAATGTTCTCCCCACAAAGAGAAATAAGTATTTGAGGTGATAAATATAATGATTTGATTGATTTAATCATTCCACATGGTAGATATAACACCACTACATTGTAATAAAATATATACACACAATTGTAATTTGTCAAATCACAATAAAATAAAATATTGCATTGCTTATCCCCAGGAAAAGGTGGAAAGCAATAGGTAACAACTGGAATTAAGATGAGAAAGTCCACAAAGAATAACAGTTAAGAAAGAATAATGAGGCTCGGCACCCGTAGCACAGTGGTTACGGTGCCAGCCACATACACCAAGGCTGGCGGGTTCAAACCCAGCCCGGGCCAGATAAGCAACAATGGCAACTGCAACAGAAAAATAGCTGGGTGTTGTGGTGGGTGCCTGTAGTCCCAACTACTTGGGAGGATGAGGCAGGAGAAACTCTTAGGCCCAAGAGTTAGAGGTTGCTGTGAGCTGTGATGCCACAGCACTCTACCAAAGACAGACGACATAGTCAGACTGTCTCAAAAAAAAAAGAAAAAGAAAAGAAAGAAAGAATAATGAAACAAGATATAGACAAGTTGCCTAGACTCCTGCTTTGGATTCTTGTTTACTCAGAAATGAAATTTGGGTAGTGGTATCTTTTAATATACCCATAGCATGACTTCATGTGGAATGATCTAGACAACTTAAAGAGAGATTAGTGCTCTGGAAAGATTTTAAGTTTCTATTCTAGGCTATTTTGAAGGCTGATTCTTAACCAGATGCCAAAAATCAGGAATCAGAAAAAATATTCAAGGCAAAAGGAGACAGAAACATGAACAGTGGTGAGAATGGCCCATGCATGTCACCAAATTGTGCTTTTTTCATTTTGATTTGCTTTAACAAGTCACAAATACATCTGTCTTAAAGACACAAGCCATAACTTAATTGGAATAATAATATAATCACAAATGTATGACTCAATAAGGTAGAAAAGAGGACTGAGAGGTTTTCTTGTCATGCTAAAGCCAACATAATAAAACAGGAAGCACGGAGTAGTGAGAAAAAGACAGGCTCTGGAGTGTTCACATTTGCTTTTAGATCTCAGCCCCACTACTGTCAGTAAAGTTACATGACCTCTCCCTACATCAGCTTCTTCACAAGGAGAATAGGGATCATAGTAATACGTACTGCCTAGGGTTTATGTGTGTATCTGATATATATGCATGATCCTAGCAGAGTACCAGGTGCATGCAAGTCCTCCAAAAATGTTAGTTCTTTTTATTTTATTTCCAAAGACTGTGAACATGGGTTTCTGAAATAATATGCAAGGCTTCAAGTCTGCATAGCTTCATCAGTGTATCTCAGAGTGTGATAACTAATAGAGAGAAGTGGGGACCTGGTGCCCCCTCCACCTCTCTAACTCAACGATGGGTCGTGCTTAGTTTGCCCTGGTCTCTGGTGTGGTGAGGAGAATGCCATTGCAGCAAGCAAGCATCTGACCTCCTCCTCTGCTATTTCATTAATTGCCATCAATTTTGTTCTATACATGATACTACTTCGAAGTGTGACAGCACTGCTTGATACTGAAGCTCTCATAATCTTTTACACTGGATATTTCTAAATAAAAGAGTCCTATTATCGAGATGGCACCTGTGGCTCAGTCAGTAAGGCGCCAGCCCCATATACCAAGAGTGGCAGGTTCAAACCCGGCCCTAGCCAAACTGCAAAAAAATAAATAAATAAATAAGAGATTCCTATTATCAATGGCCTCACCAATATTTTTCAAATAGGAAATTGATTATAATAAATATTTGGCTGAACAAATAGGGAGTAAAACATACACATCAGGTGCTCCAGCCACCCACTACTGAATATAACCCTTACTATCAAGAAATACATGTGTCTGATGAACTTGCGTTGTGTTGGTCACCTTCCTTTCCCCTACAAAATTCCTCTATGTACTTGTAAACCTTATTAAATTGTTTTTTCTTTTACTCTTTTGTTTAAATCACACCAACATATTTTTCTCTTTTCTCTTATAATCTTTTAAAATTCTTTAAATGTGATCAGAAGCTAACCATATGGATTTTTATTATGTTTTATTTGTTTTGGCAAAAGTATTGGCAAATAATATAAATTGGGATGGCTGCTTCTGAGTTTCAAATTATTTAAGGCCATTTATCACTTAATGACATGACAGAGAGTGATGAGTTCTATTAAGAGTAACAATGGAATGTGCAGCTATAAATGTGAATTGAACTCTAGCTCACAAAGCCTTGTATATTTTAGGACAGGAAATGCCTGAGAATTCATATTGCTATTCTGTTTTCACCTACCATCACAGGAATTTGAGTCAAACACAATCACAATAATGGTTTAGATGTAAATCAAATCTCAGCTTGAACCACAAAAAAACATAGATCAGGTATGTCGTACATCTTTATAGAAGAGGAAACACAAAGAATAAACTGGGGATACACTCTTTCCTATCTTAACAGATTGCTATTTTTACCTCTACTCCCAATTCTTGAGGGTCGGCGGTGGGGGAACCTTGCCTGTCTGACACAACACCATATATCTGTTCCCACTGGATAACCTGAAAGCTCATCCTGAACTCTTTTCAAAGGGAAACATAAACTAAAGATGACAGCTATCTTACATTTTGCATCCCAAGAAGGGTCATAAGCACTCACTTTATAGTTCTTCCATGAAAATTTGGTAATATAGTTTCCAATTTGGCAATCCTGTTTTGAAAGTGAAACTGAAAACAAGAGGCAACATGATGGCTCAAATTCTAATCTGCTTCCGACTCTAACAGTTAACAGACCTTGGGCAGAAAACAGCAATTACTCCAATTTGCCAGGTGAAGAATTGGATTAGAGGCTCAGCACCTGTGGCTCAACGGGTTAAGGCACCAGCCACGTACATCTGAGCTGGCAGGTTCGAATCCAGCCCGGACCTGCCAAAAAACAATGGTGGCTGCAACCAAAAACTGGCCAGGCATTGTGGTGAGCACCTGTGGTCCCAGCTACTTGGGAGGCAGAGGCAGGAGACTCGCTTGAGCCCAGGAATTGGAGGTTGCTGTGAGCTGTGATGCCATGGTACTCTATCCAGGGTGACAGCTTGAGGCTCTGCCTCAAAAATAAACAAACAACAACAACAAAAAAGAATTGGATTAGAGATGATCTAAAATGTCCTTCCCACTTCTAATGTTACAGGAATACAAACTCTTACTCACATTGTTATTTAAATTTTTCTCAATCTAGTAGTTAAAAGTTCATTTTAAACTAATTTAAAATGTTAGCTGTCCCACGCAGATTAAGTAACATATGCAAGAGCAGCTAATGCAAATATTTCTTGAAACTATTTATCATTATTTAAGTAGTTGATAATATATACCAATAGTATGGGAAACAGTCTCTATCTTCATCATGATTATTTTTATCAGTATTCTTTGCTTTTTCTGACAAATTTATTACACGAATGTGTCTACCTACATTTTATTAATATTTAATATAGAAGATGATTCAGTATACACAGAGCTGTAATTTGTGACACTGTAACAATTCATACATTTAAAACTCCAACTTCAAATCCACAGTTACACATTAATTATGAAGAAAACAGACATGGAGTCATAATGTTGAATTGTTAAAAGATAAGGGCACAGTAAGTTCCTGTATTGTAACATATGTAACTCTGAAAGATGTTAACATCAATTTTGAAGCCAAGTATTCTATTGATTCAAAGAACAATATAGCCAGCCATGATTAATTCTGAAAGAGGTAAGAAAGAAAATATCTATGAACATTATAATAGAACTAAAACTTATGAAAGTAGAATGTTTTAAACTGGAACATTTGACTTAAATGCACACTAATTCTTACCTCTGTGCATTTGACATTTTAAAGATTCCATACATAGGTGAGACCATGCCCTATTTTTCTTTCTACCTAGCATATTGTTTATCAAAACATCATGTTGAACACTTCAATTATACACAATAATTTTTTAAATAATAATAATAAAATAATTTTAAATTCAAAAACATAAATAAATGCACACTGAGTGAAAGAGTATTTGGGGAATTGCTGAATCTGCTAAAATAATCCATCAGTTTGCTCTTTAATTTTTTTTATTTTATTTATTTATTTATTTATTTTTTGCTCTTTAATTTTTAATAGTTGCCTTTTTTGACTTGGGTCAAGCATCATAGTAGATGAGTTGCATATTTTCTCTCAATTACTTATCACAATGGTCTGGTGAGGTAGATAGATGTCCCATTTTACAAATGTGACTTTGTATTTCCCAGGTTTACTAAAGTATGAAGTGACAGAGCTGTGACTCAAAGTGATATCTTTCTGATTCAATGGGGTGCTTTTTCTTCTATGCCAATCACCCTTTCAAAGTCATGAGATTTTAAGATTATGCATTTTAAGATCATATGTGAGGAAGAAGTCTACCATCTATATAGACTTTCTTCCCCAGTGCTGTGCTTACTACTGACCACTTTCTTTTGACATCCCAAAAAGCTTTGAAATCAAGTATTATTTCTTCTCTGCAGGCAAATAAATGAGGTGTCCAAAGGTTAACATCATCAAACATGCAAAAAATAAGTCAGGATAGAGTCAGGGACTGAATCTAAATGTTTGCCGCAACAAAAGGTTAGTTATCAGCTCACCTGGATGCTCTTTAAAATCTCCTTCCAAAAAGCATCTTTGGAGCTATTGTGTCCTATATATCCTTTATAAGGAAGCAAACTTATTTGCATGGAACATCCAATACTAAATTGCAAATTATTGAGTGTAATTTAGTTTCCTTTAAAGTAACAGAGTTGAGGCTCGGTGCCTGTGGCTCAGCGGGCTAAGGCGCCAGCCACATACACCTGAGCTGGTGGGTTCGAATCCAGCCTGAGCCCGCCAAACAACAATGATGGCTGCAACCAAAAAATGGCCGGGTGTTGTGGCGGGTGCCTGTAGTCCCAGCTACTTGGGAGGCGGAGGCAAGAGACTCGCTTGAACCCAGGAATTGGAGGTTGCTGTGAGCTGTGATGCCACAGCACTCTATCCAGGATGACAGCTTGAGGCTCTGTCTCAAAAAAAAAAAAAAAAGTAACAGAGTCGAACACTTTCAAAACTTTTCCTGCCTCAACTTTTTCGGTCTCTTGAATGTGAGAAATTTTCTACACTCTCTACTGATGTAACAATGTAATGAAAGTTCTGACATCCACACAGGACCATAGATGACTGTATTCTTTTGTCAAATGTATGTATCCTCTAAGTGAGGCAAAGAAAGGAAAGGTAAGTATGTGTAACCTTTAATCAGAAGAGAAAAAGAAAAAATAAATAAAATTTAAGCAAAAAAATTGTCATTGAAATGTGTTAAGGCCATATATTTTAATAATCACTAGGAGTGTTCATAAATATACCAGTTCTTGCTTCCTTTCAGGTAAATGGCAGATCACACTTCTGTGCCTCTTTTAAAATTAGATATGACAATGTAGCTTGCCTTGGCCAATAAAATGTAACTAAGCTGTAGAGGAACCGATGTGTGTGTGTGTGTGTGTGTGTGTGTCGCTTCCAAGTGTAAGCTTTGAAAACTGGGGTTTAACTGTTTTCCTCCCCTTGACAAGATTATCTGAGAACATAGTGAGATGAAGTCTTCATCATCCTTGAAGTTGGAGTGACCAGGAGGGGCAGAACCCCTTGCTGAGCCATATTTTGCATGCCACTAAGATTTTTCTTTTGTTTTATCACAGAATGATCTAGCCTATCCTGATGTAATTTATTTATTCATTCATCAAGATGTTTAAATAGTTTACTAGAAGTGTTTAACTTAGAAAAAAGTAGGCATGCCTATTCTTCTAAACAAAAAGAAACAATGGATGAAGACCTGGATAGGTTTAGAGATGGCGGGAACAAAATATTTAAGAAATTCTCTACTTTCTTCCTGGTGATAGAGAGTTGGCAAGGAAATGTCTAAAACTATTACCTAGTTCTTATTTGGTAGCAAAAACCTTGTGTGTGTACTTAAGACACCAGAGTTATTTGGGAATGGGTATGGATCTCAAGGAGGTTATGGCCTAAAAGGAGTGATAACATAGAGGCATAAAAAATATACTATGTTGAATATGGTAAGAGTCATACAAGAGCGAGATATGCATTGTGAGGAGAGGTTGGAAGAAGGAGAAGTCTCGGAAGACTTCCTGGATAAGTAACATCAAGCTGGATCTAAAAAGAAATAAGAGGGGGCAGAGTAAGAAGACAGCCGAGTAACAGCTTCTTTGCAACTGGGCACAGTGAGATTGGAGAGATAAGATTCCAGGCACCTCTGGCTTGCAGACTTTGCCTAGAAACATCCTTTAGGGATGCAGGGAGGCAGCAGGAGACTTCTGGACTCCAGAAGGAGAACAAAAGCAATGGAGAAGTGGCAAGTGGTTGCATTCGATCTGAGGCCATGGTGCCTACCTCAGCTGTAGCTACAGCAACAGTGACATTACAAAGAGGGAAGGACTTCCCTGTAAGTTGCTTTGTTTTTATGGACTTGGGCACTCAGTTGAATTACCTTGGGAGACCGTGGGCAAGTGTGTAAGTGACTTTGAGTGGTGTCCAGAGTCCAAGAGTGAGCTGCTGGGCCTGGGCTGGAACAGAGCTTTCCATTGTTTGACTGTGGGCTGAGGACAGCCATTGTGGGAAAGCTGCCATGAAGACTCCGCCCTCAGGGTCCCAGAGTGAGGCCCATGCTGGGATAAATTGGACAAGTGTGTAAGTGAATTTGAGTGTTGCCCGCAGTTCGGGAGTAAGCCACTAGGCCGAACAATGAACAGGGCTTTCATTGTTCAATTGTGGGCCATGCACAGCCATTGTGGAAGAGCTGCCCTTGCAGACTCTGCCCTCAGTGTCCCAGAGCAAGGCCCATGCTGGGAGACCTTGGGCAAGTGATCTAGTGACTTTGAAAAGCACACAGAGGTTGGGACTGAGACTCTGGGGAAGAAGTAGTGCCTAAAAGCTCCTACTGCCTTTCAGTGTTAGGCAGTAGGAGAGCTGCCTTGCAGCCTCAACCTTCAGAGCTTTGAGTGAGGCTGGTTATGGTGTGCCTGATAAGCAGGCAGCCACTTCAGGAGAGATCCCAGTGACACATGCTTTCCTGGAAAAGCCTCTGCTCAGCCAAAAGCAAGGTGAGGAGAGATTTAGGCTCTCAGCCCTATGGGGTTTGAGGGCAAAGAAGTCAGCAGAAGCCTCCAGTCTCAATCTTATACAGCTGTATCAGCATTGTGATTAGCATCTCATACCCGAGAAGAACACCAGTTGCACAGGCAATATTCAAGATATATATATTGTTTTGTTTTTGTTTTTTTTCTTTCAAATTTCCCCCCTAGGTTTTTCTGTTTTTCTTTCTTTTTCTTCATTTTCCTAAATGTAAATATAATTTTTCATTTTTGCTTTCCCTAAAAATAAGAACTTCATTTTTGCTAGTGTTTCTGCCCTATTATTTGTTTTTTCCCCCAGTTTTAACCTGTAAGGATTTTTGTTTGTTTATTTTGTTTTATTTATAATATTTTTGTTTTTACTCTTTATTTGGTAGAGATAAGGTACTCTGTCTACTCAGGCTGGCAAAGAGCTGCAGAGCTCAAGGAAACCACCCAACCCATCACCCCCAGAGGTTGGGGAGATTTTAAGGTGTGGGTCCAAATACCCTACTGTACACCTTTATTACGCCTGTCTCCCTCTTTCTGTGCCATTCTTCTTGTCAATCTTCCCTTTTACTAATCCCCTTTTCTTTCTCTTTTTTCTTTTCTTTTTTTATCTTTTTTTCCCTTCTTGTGCTTCAATCTTCTCATCCTTGTCCTGTACCAAAAGGACCCATCCGCACCTTAGGTCAGAGGCACAGTAACTTAACAAGCAAGAGGAAGTAAAAGAAAAATTAGGGCAAGGACAAAGACAAAAGAAAACACTCATGAGGAAGAAACAGCAGAAAAATCCTGGCAACATGAAAAATTAGACCAGAGTAATTTCCTCCCACCCAGCAAAGGACCATGAGGTAGCTACTGCAGAGATCCACCTATAAAGAAATGTTAGAAATGACATAAGGGAAATTTAAAATACCGATGTTAGAAACAATGAAGGAAACTGCTGATAAAGTGGAAAATAACCAAAAGGAAATCCAAAAACAGAATCAAATGAGAGATGAAGAATATAGAAAGGATATAGCAGAGCTAAAAGAATTGAAGCAGTCAATTAGGGAACTAACATGCAGTAGAAACTATCAATAACAAATTAGACCATGCAGAAGAAAGAATCTCAAAGGTAGAGGACAAAGCTCTTGAGATAACTCAGATAGTTAAAGAGGCAGAAGAAAAGAGAGAGAAAGCAGAACATTCACTGACAGAATTATAGGATTACATAAAGAGTTCAAACATACGAGTTATAGATATCCCAGAGGGGGGAAAAAACACCTCAGAGGAATGAAAGCCATACTGAAGAATATTATAAATGAAAATTTCCCAAATATCACCAAAGATTCTGACACACTCCTTTCAGAGGGACATCGGACCCAAGGTCACCTCACCTCAAGTAGAGCTTCTCTAAGGCACATTGTGATGAACCTGTCCAAAGTCAAAACAAAAGAAAAGATTCTGCAAACCACAAGGAGTAAGAGCCAATTGACCTACTTGGGCAAATCCGTCAGGGTGACTGCAGAATTCTCAGATAAAACTTTTCAAGCCAGAAGCCAATGGTTATCTACCTTTAATCTACTTAAACAAAACAATTTCCTGCCCAGAATTCTATATTCTGCTAAGCTAAGCTTTAAATTTGATGGAGAAGTCAAATCTTTTAGTGATATGCAAACAAAGAGGAAGTTTGGCACAACAAGACCAGCTCTACAGGAAATATTTGGACCTGTTCTAAACACTGACCATCACAATGAACCACCAGCAAAATAAGCACCCAAAAACTAATGGACAAAACCTAGCTTCCACAATGATACAAAACATAAAACTTCCCAATGGACATCCAAAAAAATAAGATGAATAGAACTCGGCCACACTTATCAATTATCTTGATAAATGTTAATGGCTTGAATTCCCCACTGAAGAGACATAGATTGGTTCCTGGATTAAAAAATCAGGATCATCCACTTGTGGTCTGCAAGAAGCACACTTAGCCTCAAAGGATAAATTAAAGCTCAGAGTTAAGTGATGGAAGACAATTTTTCAGGCAAATGAAATTCAGAAGAAAAGACAGGCTGCAATCTTATTTTCAGAAACAAGTGGAATTAAAGCAACTAACATGAAAAAAGACAAAAATGGACGCTTCACATTGGTCAAGGGAAAAATACAACGAGAAGACATTTCAATTCTAAATATTTATGCACCCAAATTAAATGCTCCCAGGTTCCTGAAACAGACTTTAAATTACTCTGAGCAATATGATATCCCATAACACCATAGTAACAGGGGACTTTAACATTTCTCTTACAGAAATGGACAGATCCTCTAAATAGAAACTATACAAAGATACAAGGGACCTACATGTGACCCTAGAACAAATGTGCTTGGTAGATGTACATAGAACACTCCATCCCAAAGCTAAAGAATACACATTCTTCTCATCAGCATGTGGAACATTATTCCAAAATTGATCATAGCCTAGGACACAAAACAAACCTCGACAGAATCAAAAGAATTAAAATTTTACCTTGGAACTTCTCAGACCACAGATAGTAAAGGTGGAACTCAACCAACACAAAAACATGCAATCCCACACAAAGACATGGAAATTAAACAACCTTATACTGACAGTTGGGTGCAGGAAGAAATAAAAGAGGAAATCATTAACTTCCTTAAGCATAACAACAATGAAGACACAAGTTAACCAAACCTGTGGGATACAGCAAAAGCAGTCCTGAGAGGAAAATTTATTGCTTTAGATGCCTTCATCTGAAAAACAGAAAGAGAGCACATCAACAAATTCACAAACCATCTTGTAGAAGAGAAAAAAGAAGAACAATCTAAGCCAAACCCAGCAGAAGAAAAGAAATAGCCAAAATTAAATCAGAGATTAATGAAATTGAAACAGAAAAATCATTCAGAAAGTTAATGAAACAAGGAGCTGTTTTTTTGAAAAAATAAATATGATAGATAAACCTTTGGCCAGACTAACCAGAAATAGAAAAGTAAAATCTCTAGTAACCTCAATCAGAAATGATAAAGGGGAAATAACAACACATGCCACAGAGATACAACAGATTATCTCTGAATACTACCAGAAACTATGCCCAGAAATTTGACAATATTAAAGAACTGTACCAATATTTGGAATCACATACTCTCCCTAGACTTAGCCAAGAAGAAATAGATCTAATGAACAGACAAATTTCAAGCACTGAAATCAAAGAAACAATAAAAAAAATCTCCCAACAAAAAAAGTCCTAGTCCAGATTGCTTCACACCAGAATTCTATCAAACCTTCAAAGAAGGGCTTATTCCCATGCTGCAGAAATTACTGCAAAAAATCGAGGAGGAAGGGAACGCCCCCAATACATTCCACGAAGCAAACAGTACCCTGAAACCAAAACCAGAAAAGACCCAACTAAAATAAGAGGCAGAGCATGATTCCAGACAGGAAGGATGTTTAGCTCAGTTCTCCTGGAACAGTAGGTGAGAGTGAGTGGGCTAGATCATTCCTGGCATGGAATATTGGTGTGGAGTGGCAGTTTGGGGTGTGCAGCAAGGTGGCAGATTGCTAGATTTGGAATATAATCCAGAGCTGCAAGACTGCCAGAAAATGTTCTACCCCACCGCTGCAAAAGCTACAGGCAGCAGCAGTGGCAACTAGCCCCACCACAGAGGATTGCAATTCCCAGTTGTGGGGAAACCAGGTAGTGTGTGGAAAGATTGGTGAATTGTGGACTCCCTAGTGGAATTAGGTGGCCAGAGTCTGGTGCGGTACCACCGCAGTTAGGCAGCAGGAGAGACACTCAGAGGGGAAAGATCCCTGATAGGAAGAGGCCATTGTTTGGAATTTGGGAGATGGCGGTAGCAGTAGGCACCTCTCCACACAGGCCAGGCACAGAGATTTGAGTCTCACCGGCAGATAGTCATCCTATATTCGGAACTGGCCCGGGACATCTTGCACTTCACAGGAACTGTTGTAAGGAGAATTTGGGAAACCTGCCTGTGAAGATATTTTGAGATTGGTGGAATTAGCAGTTTGGCAAGGTCTAGACATCAAGCTGGTGATCAGGCAAACACCAAGAACATTTAAGGTGGGAGACAGGAATAAGCCTGGGAACCACTCATGGCACCACCTGGTGTCCAGAACGTATATTGCTACTAAAGTCGATCCCTGTGGCATATATGTAGTCATATGTATAGACATAGATATATATATACACATACACACACATGTATATATATAAAATTTTGTTGCCTTTTTTTCTCTCTTTGCTCGTTCTTTTTGCTTGTTTTCCTTTTTTCTTTCTTGTAGGAGTTATTGCTAAAAAATTTTAATATTTTTGTTTTGTTTTGTTTTTCTCTGTTCCACCCACCTTTTTTTTTTGACAGACTCTCTCTATGTTGCCCTCAGTGGAGTGCTGTGATGTCACAGCTCATGGCAACCTCTAACTCTCTGGGGCTGAGTGGTTCTCTTGCCTCAGCCTCCCAGGTGCCTGGGGCTGCAGGTGCCCACCACAGTACTCAGCTGTTTTTTGGATTGTGGTTGTCATTGTTGTTTGGTAGGCTCTGGGCTGGGTTTGAGCCTTCCAGCTCTGGTGTGTGTGGCTGGTGCCCTGGCCTTTGGGCTATGGGTGCCAAGCCCTCCCATTCCTCTTATGGTTGCTGAGAGTGCTTACATCAGGCTATTCGAGGTTTGTGTGTGTGTTTTTGATTTTGATTGTTTGTGTGTTTGTGTGTCTCATTGCTGTTTTTGTTTGTTTGTTTTCTTTCAATGTGCCTTGTGTCCTGCTAAAACCTCAGGTTGGCTATTTTCTGTAACTCCAATTTTTACATGCAACAAGAGCAAAGGGGAGTGGGGGATGATAGCCAACTGAAGCCAGCTTTCAACAGAAGCTCCCATCCAGAGGGAGAGACAATGGCCAGAAAGAACCCAACAAAGCTGAATAGTGGGAGCTGGGCAGAGAGAAGAGATTGATAATTGCATGTCTTCTCTGCTGACTCAAGCTGCAACTCCAAGGAAACAAATTTCAGGTACAGAACCCACCCCAAAGAGGATGCGTGTCCATCCCTTCCCCCAAGAGAGTTGCTTGCTTGCTTGCTGTGATATCTCTACTAGCGAGCAGTGACCTGAGGTCCTCCTCTCTCACCCCACGGGAATGACTTGCTGGAAGCTGGGACTCCTCTCTAGAGAGTCCTTGCTGTGAGCCTGGGCATTCTCTTGTCTGGCATTAAGGTTGAACAAATATTTTCCTGGCCACTTTGAACTCCCTGTCCACCTTCCCCTTGGCCTCACAGTCTAGAAGCCCAATCCCTGCAGAGATCAGAATGTTTGTGGTTCTTTATTAAGACTGGGCATTGCATGGCCTGAGGTAGTTGCAGCTACACTGTAACTGTGGATCCAGTAAAAGTGCAGAAAGGCACAGAGGGGAAGGTGTTTGGTTTGGCTCTGAGAAACAGCAACTCAGCAGCAGGTGGAGACTTGGATCTCTGTATGACCAGGGGAGGCACAGGAACCACTGAGGCATGGGAACCAGAATGGAGACACCTCCCACCTAGCAGCAGCATTAATAAAGCGATCTGGCTGGGGTCAAAATTCTGAGAGACACCTCCCCAATTCTGTGGTCTTCCAGAGGGAGTTAGATCTCACATTGTAGGGATATGAGAGGAGCAGAGCAGCAGGGGCAGAGGCACAGTCTCTGAAGGTGAATAACATTTGCTGCTTTGTTAACCTCTGGTTTGGAATGAGCTCAAGTGGAACTCTCCCCAATTTCCATTGAGCATCTGAAGTAATCAGACTTCAACTCTCCCAGCCAGCTGGTGGCAGAATGTGGTCACCTGGCTGATGAGGCTTTGACTTCCCTCAGACTCTGGCAGGCCCAAATTCCTGGCCCATTTGCTCATTGGAAGGAACTGGGCCACAGCCCCATAGGGCTACCAGTGCCTAGGTGTAACAGAGATGCAAGGTGGGGAAGGAGGCATCCACTCCCCTGGACTATTTTGCTGCATTGGCCTTTCTGACTCCACAGAGCACTGGAGTAAGTTACACTTGAGCTGCTAGTGGACCCCTGCTGCCTAGATGCTGAAGACTTTCTGAACTCTCCCACCTGATCAGTGTTTGTGTTGACTGGGACAATTGTTTTGCAACTCTTGACCTGGGCTGATCACCTGGGGACACACCAAGGTTGTACCCTGGTTGTCTTGTGGGAGTGTGGGATTCTCCTCTTCCACTTGTTGCCTGCTGGGGGTGGGTCAGGGTGTCTTAGCTGCTAATATATATCTACAGCTGAGATTTCAGCCCCAAACCACTGATTCTCTAGGATTGGACAGAGACTAGCCGAATACAGGTCAGAGCCATGTAGCCCCACCACACCAAGCAGGTCCCCAGAGTCCCAGGTTGTAGCACTGAATGGGACCTTTGTAAAGCTCTAGGGTAAAAGCCACAATCACTAGTCCCAGTTCTTTGGTAAAGGGCTGGTTAATTACAACTCCAGGAGCACTCAATTCAATTTCACCTTGCCAGCTACCCTAGCCAAATGGTGAAAAATAATCATGGGGTGGAATCAGCATAAAAACTCTGGCAATATGAATAATCAGAGTAGATCAACTCCTCCAAGGAATGACAAAAGAGACACAACAGAAGATCCCATTCATAAACAAATCTAATTCAGAATTTGGATTGCAAATAAGATTAACAGAATAGAGGTAAAGATAGAATTAGAAATTCAGAATTTGGATTGCAAATAAGATGAACAGAATGGAGGTAAAGATAGAATTAGAAATCCAAGGATCATTTCAAAAGTTGTCTCAAGAATTCAATGAATTCAAAGACAAAATCACCAAAGATTTTGACACATTCAGGCAAGAACTTGCAGGGATACAGTAGAATCCCTCAGTAACAGAATGGAACAGGAAGAAGAAAGGATCTCTGACATTAAAGACACAGTTTTTGAATGCTCCCAAATGCTGAAAGAGAAAGAGAAGTGGAGAGCAAAATTGGATCATTCTGTGAGAGAACTATGGGACTACTCCAAAAGAGCAAACATTCATCTCCTAGGAATTTCTGAAGGAGAAGAGGATGGTCTGAAAGGCACAGATACTCTACTCCAAGAGATAACTGAGGAGAACTTCCCAAGCATGGTAAGAGAGATTGAAATTCAGATAGCAGACAGTTTCATAACCCTAGAATGACTCATTCCAAGAAAAGAATCTTCTAGACACATTGAAATTAACTTCACCAAAGTTAATATAAAGGAGAAAATACTGCAAGCAGCCAGATGTAAGAAAATCATAACCTACAAGGGGAAGAATATAAGAATGACTGCACAACTCTCTGCTGAAAGCTTTAAAGTCAGAAGAGGATGGTCATTGACCTTCAATCTCCTAAAACAAAACAACTTTCAGCTCCGGATCCTGTATCCCACTAAATTGAGCTTCATTTATGACACAGCAGTTAAATACTTTAATGACATACACATATTGAAGAAATTTGCCATAACCAAACTAGTTCCTCAGGATATTCTCAGACCCATCCTCCATAATGTGCTGGTCATTATGCTCTAATTATGCATTGTGCTCTACCACCAAAGTAAACTCACTCTGAAATTCTTGACCAAAACCCAATTTCCAAAGTGGTGAAAGGATTTAAAATGTCCACTGTACTTTTGAAAAACTTGGCACCCGAAATATTATCAGGCTTATCAATACTCTCAATTAATATGAATAGCTTAAATTGTCCCCTTGAGAGGCACAGGTTAGCTGACTGTCTACAAAAACTTAGGCCAGATATCTGTTGCATACAAGAATCTCATCTTACCTTAAAGGATAAATATAGACTCAGAGTGAAGGGATAGACATCTGTAATCCAGGAAAATGGAAACCATAAAAAAGCAGGGGTGGCAATTTCATTTTCAGATACATTAAGCTTTAGACCAACAAAAGTAAGGAAAGACAAGGACGGTCACTTCATATTTGTTAAGGGAAACACTCAATATGATGAGATGTCAATTATTAACATTTATGTGTCCAACCAGAATGCTCCTCAATTTATAATGGAGACCCTAAAAGACATGAGCAATTTAATATCTTCCAGCACCATAATAGTTGGAGACTTTAACACCCCTTTGGCAGTTTTGGATAGATCCTCCAATAAGACACTAAGCAAAGAAATTTTGGACTTAAAACTTCACCATACAACAATTGAATTTAACAGACATCTGCAGAACATTTCATCCTAACAAACTGAATACACATTCTTCTCATCATCCCATCCTCCAAAGTTGATCACATCTTAGGTCACAAGTCTAACCTCAGCAAATTTTAAAGTATAGAAATTATTCTTTGTATTTTCTTGGATCATCACGCAATAAAAGTTGAACTCACCAATAACAGGTATCTGCAGACCCATACAAAGACATGGAACCTATATAAACTTATGCCAAATAATAGCTGGGTTATAGATGAGATTAAGAAGAAAATTGCCAAATTTTTGGAACAAAACAATAAGGAAGACATAAATTATGAGAACCTGTGGGATACTGCAAGGGCAATCCTAAGATGGAAATTTATAGTGTTGCAAGCCTTCCTCAAGAGAACAGAAAGAGAGGAACTCAATAACTTAATGGGACATCTCAAGCAACTGTAAAAACCTTCCAACCCAAACCCAGCAGAAGAAAAGAAATAACTAAAATTGGAGCAGAATTAAATGAAATCAACAACAAAATAATTATTCAAAAGATCAATAAATCAAAAAGTTGGTTTTTTGAAAAATTCAACAAAATTGATAAACGTTGGCCAACCCAAACAAAAGTAGAAAACTGAAGTCCCTAATATCAATCAGAAATGACAAAGGTGAAATAACAACAGACACCTCAGAAATTCAAAGACTCCTTAATGAATACTACAAAAAACTATTCTAGGAAAAATGAAAATCTGAAAGAAATTGACCAATACTTGGAAGTGTGCCAACTTCCTAGACCTAATCAAAAAGAACTGGAAATTATGAACAGACCTACATCAAGTACTGAAATAGAATCAACTATACAAAATCTCCCTAAAAAGAAGAGTCCAGGACCAAATTGCTTAACCTTTTCCAAAACATCAAAAAAGAAGGAATCCTTCCCAACACATTCTATGAAGCAAATATTACCCTCATCCCCAAACCAGGAAAGACCCAACAAGAAAAGAAAATTATAGACCAATATCTTTAATTAACATAGATGCAAAAATATTCAATAAGATCCTAGAAAACAGAATCCAGCAACATATAAAATGAATTATACACCATGACCAAGTGGGTTTCATCTCAGGGTCTCAAGGTTGGTTCAATATACATAAAACTATAAATATAATGCATCACATAAACAAAAAACAAAGATGATTTTTTATCACATAAGCAAACTAAAAAAACAAATAAGATTCAATAGATGCAGAAAAGGCTTTTGACAATATCCAGCAACCTTTCATGATCAGAACACATAAGAACATAGGTATAGAGGGGACTTTTCTTAAACTGATAGAGGCCATCTACAGCAAACCCACAGCCAATATCATATTGAGTGGAGTAAAACTGAAAATATTTCCACTCAAATCGGGAACCAGGCAAGGTTGCCCATTGTCTCAATTCCCTCCCGAATAGACCGAGGAGTTCCTTCCCAAGTCAGTTGCTGACAATCACCATTGAGCTGCAGTTGGCAAGTAAAATTTTCTGCTTGCTGGGGTGTTCCTAGCAGCCATACCATTGCACAGAACTGCTCTTCACCAGGGTGGTTTTCCCGTTTCCACAAGCCACCAAAAAGGTCAGGTCAAAACAGGACTGTATCATCACCCAATACAAAGTACCATAAAGATGAATGTTCATAGCAAGGAAAATGGCAGTCGCTCCCTCTAATGCTTGTATGAAGTCATGTTGAGCCATCAGATGGGGCATCAGAGCATCCAAAGAGCCTTCCCATTGACAGAGAACACCAGGGCACGGACAGGAATAAGGCCTAAAGTCGAAGAGCTGTTTGTGGTCTGCTTTTTCCGTGGTCCACACCCAGATGAGGCATGTTTACACGGAAAGGTAAGTGATTCGGCCACTCTGTCCATTGACAAATTGTCAGTGGATCCCAACGGGCCCTGGCAAGTGTTCAGAAGTTATCCTCTAACACTTTATCGGGGTGCAGGAGTGCACAAGATCTCCTCTAACAACTTATCAGGGTGCAGGTGTACAACAGATCTCCTCTAATAACTTATTGACATGAAGGTATGCAACAGATCTCTCCTAACACCTTTTGGGGGTACAGGTGTGCACAAGATCTCCTCTAACACCTGATCGGTGTGTAGGACTGCAATAGATCTCCTCTAACAACTTATCGGGGTGCAGGTGTGCAATAGATCTTCTCTAACAGCTTATGGGTGTGCAGGTTTGCAACAGATCTCCTCTAACATTTTATAGGGGTGCACATGTGCACAAGATCTCCTCTAACAACTTATTGGGGTGCCCTGTGCAACAGGTCTCCTCTAACAACTTATCAGAGTGCTGGAGTGCACAAGATCTCATATGACATGATATCACGGTGCAGTTGCACCCCTAAAACACCATATTGGGGTGCAGGTGCTCACATGATCTCCTCAAACACCTCATCAGGGTGCAAGTGTGCAACAGATCTCTAACACATTATCAGGGTGCAGATGTGTACAATATCCCTTCTAACACCTTATCAGGTTGCAGGTGTGCACAAGATCTCCTTAACACCTTATAGGGGTGCAGGTAAGCAACAGATCTCCTCTAACACCTTATCACAATGCAGGTGTGCACAAGATCTCCTTAAAACCTTATAGGGATGCAGGTGTGCAACAGATCTCCTCCAACACCTTATTGGGGTGTAGGTGTTCACAAGATTGCCTCTAACACCTTATCAGGGTACAAGTGTGCACAAGATCTTCTCTAACACCTTATCAGGGTGCAAGTGTGCAACAGATCTCCTCCAATACCTTATTGGGGTGTAGGTGTTCACAAGATTGCCTCTAACACCTTATCAGGGTACAGGTGTGCACAAGATCTTCTCTAACATCTTATCGGGGTGCAAGTGTGCAACAGATCTCCTCTAACATCTTATCAGGGCACCGGTCTGCACAAGATCTCCTCTAACAACTTATCGGGGTGCAGGTGTGCACAAGATCTCCTCTGACACATTCTCAGGGTGCAGAAATGCACAAGATCTCATCTAACAACTTTTTGGCCACAAGTGTGCACAAGATCTCCCCTAACAACTTATCAGTGTGCAGGTGTGCAAAAGATGTTCTCTAATAACTTATTAGCACGTAGGTGTACAACAGATCTCCTTTAACACCTTTTCAGGGTGCAGGTGTGCACAAGTTCTCCTCTAACACTGTATCAGGTTGCAGGTGCTCAGAAGATCTCCTCTAACACCATATTAGGGTGCAGGTGTGCACAATATCTCCTCTAAAACCTCATCGGTGTATAGGTGTGCAACAGATCTCCTCTAACACCTTATTGGGGTGAAGGAGTGCACAAGATCTCCTCTAACACCTTATCAGGGAGCAATTGTACAACACATCTCCAGTAACAGCTTATAGGGGTGCAGGTGTGCAACAGATCTCCTCTAACACCTTATCGGAGTGCAAGTATGCAACAGATCTACTTTAACACCTTTTCAGGGTGCAAGTCTGAACAAGATATCCTCTAACAACTTATAGGGGTAAAGGTGTGTGAAACATCTTCTCTAACACCTTTTCAGGGTGCAGATGTGCACAAGATTTCCTCTAACATCTTATTGGAGTACGGGTACTCACAAGATCTCCTCTGACACCATATTAGGGTGCAGTTGCACCTCTAAAACACCTTATCGTGGTGCAGGGGTAAACAAGATCTCTGAAAACCCATTATGAGGGTGCAGGTGTACAACACATCTCCTCTAACAGCTTATAGGGGTGCAGGTGTGCAACAGATCTCCTCTAACAACTTATCAGGGGTGCAGGTGTGCAACAGATCTCCTCCAACACCTTGTCAGGGTGTAAGTGTTCACAAGATCGCCTCTAACACCTTATTAGGGTGCAGGTGTACACAAGATCTCCTCTAACACCTTATCGGGGTGCAAGTGTGCAAAAGATCTCCTCTGACACCTTTCTGACTGCAGGTGTACACAAGACCTCCTCTAACAATTTATCGGAGTGCAGGTGTGCAAAAGATTTCCTCTAATAACTTATCAGCATGTAGGTGTGCAACAGATCTCCTCTAACACCATTTTGAGGTACAGAAACCAGGCAAGGTTGCCCATTGTCTCCATTGCTTTTTAACATTGTAATGGAAGTCTTAGCCATTGCAATCAGGCAAGAGAAGGCAATCAAGGGTATACAAATAAGGTCAGAGGAGATCAAACTTTCACTCTTCACAGATGATATGATTTCATGCCTGGAAAACCCCAGGGACTCAACTACAAAACTCTTAGAAATAATCAAGGAATACAATAGCATCTGAGGATACAAAATCAATACTCACAAATCAGTAGCTTTTATATATGCCAATAATAGTCAAGCTGAAAAAAAAGTCAAGGACTCTATTCCCTTTATAGTTGTGCCAAGAAAGATGAAACATTTGGGGATTTACCTAACAAAGGACATGAAAGATCTCTATAAAGAGAATTATAAAACTCTGAAAAAAGAAATAGCTGAAGACATTAACAAATGGAAAAACATACCATGCTCATGGCTGGGAAGAATCAACATTGTTAAAACGTCCATATTACGCAAAGCAATTTACAAATTTAATGCAATCCCTATCAAAGCACCATTGTCATACTTTAAAGATCTGGAAAAAATAGTACTTCATTTCATATGGAACCAGAAAAAATCTCGAATAGCCAAGACATTACTCAGAAATAAAAATGA
>CAUYON010169055.1:0-18202 GCA_963573935.1 Arctocebus calabarensis
GTCATTGTTGTTTGGCGGGCCCGGGCTGGATTCGAACCCGCCAGCTCAGGTGTACATGGCTGGCGCCTTAGCCCGCTGAGCCATAGGCGCTGAGCCTCGATAGTATTTTTTTTATTGTCCAATTCTGTCCTACAATTTGAGTTATGATTTCTCCTTGGACCTATGAGTAATTTATAAGTGAGACTTTACATTTTTTTTAAGTGTAAGATTTTTTTCCTCTGTTTCCTTTAAGTGGTGATTTTGCCCTTCCTGCAGGAGTCCCATCTGTTCAAGACCAGTTTTGGTATCAGTTTCTCAGTTTTTGATTACTACATTACAAAGGTACTATAAATTCAGACCCCATATATTTATGAATTTGGGATCAAAAATGGGCTTTGGTATTTTGTTTTTTACAGGAGAATTTTTTTTTCCCCATCCTGAGCCCCAAGCAAATGAAAAGCCTCCTTATTACTTCTTTGGGCCATTAGGGGTATTTCTGCTTCTATTTTTATAGAGGAGGCATCCCATCCATGGCTTCAACTTTATGACAGAGTCTTATTTCCAGGTCTTTGTCTAACATCTCCCAAGGCGCATCTCTGGTCTTTTCACAGACATTAAAGCCCTAGTCTCTGGACATAACAGCTTATTTCTGGATCTGCTGTCCCACTGGGATGCCAGAGTGCCAGCTTGTGCCCTTACTGCCTTGGATTTGAGTTCTATCCTTATTTCTGATGCCACTGCATTTTCTTTTTTATTCCTTTGAGATCAGCTATGAATTTTAATTTCTTAAATTTTTCTTTCAAATTCCTTGTGCTTATAGTGAAAGTATATTTTTTGTTTTTTTATTTGAGACAGAGCCTCAAGCTGTCATCCTGGATAGAGTTCTGTGGCATCACAGCTCACAGCAACCTCCAATTCCCGGGCTCCAATTCTCCTGCCTCCGCCTCCCAAGTAGCTGGGACTACTGGCGCCTGCCACAACGCCTGGCCATTTTTTTTGGTTGCAGCCGTCATTGTTGTTTGGCGGGCTCAGGCTGGATTCGAACCCTCCAGCTCAGGTGTATGTGGCTGGCGCCTCAGCCCGCTGAGCCACAGGCACCGAGCCAGTATATCAACCATTGATTAGTCCCCCAATGACCGTTTTTGGGTTTTTTTTTTTTTGAGACAAAGTCTCCCTTTGTTACCCACAGTAGAGTGCTGTGCTGTCATAGCTCATAGCAACCTCAAACTCTTGGACTCAAGTGATTCTCTTGCCTTTGTCTCCTGAGTACCTGGGACTACAGGCGCTCACCACAACACCTGGCTATGTTTAGAAGCAGGGTCTCACTCTTGCTCAGGCTGGTCTCGAACTGGTGAGCTGAGGCAATCTACCCACCTTGGCCACCCAGAATACTAGGATTACAGGTATGAGCCACTGTGCCTGGCCTCTGATTTCCTTTTGAGACAGAATTTTGATTCCTGTTTCAGTGTGAACACCGAAGCATAATTTCAATGGAAAGCAAATTCTTCCTTTTTTCTTTTTCTTTTTCTTTTTTGAGACAGAGTTTCACTTTGTCACCCTTGGTAGAGTGCCATAGCATCACAGCTCACAGCAACCTCAGACTGTTGGGTCCAAGCAATTCTCTTGCCTCAGCCTCTGGAGTAGCTGGGACTGCAGGCACCCATCACAATGCAAATTCTTCCATGTTTAGACATCAAGTGATTATAGTATTATCATCTGTGTGTATGATTTCACAAACCTCTAGCAAAGGAGAATTCTACAACTTTTGCTGGAATATGTAATTTTATTTATAGCATTTAAGAACAGCCCATTTGTTCTCTGACAACTTTAGTAGCAGAGACAGAAAAAACAGCCCCTAAAATCTCCAGCATGCCATCTTCAGGACGGATAAATAGAAAGGTCAAGTTTACTGAAATGCCTCTTGACCACATGTACAGCCTGTGAACTTTCTGACACCCTGTTCTGCCAGAAAAACATGCCTGACCTCAGGGGAACACCCGCTATTGGAACACGGACATTTTTGATTGATTACATCATGGTGTGCAAAGACTTCCAGACTGAAGTGGCTGTGGTATTACGTGCTGTCACTGTTCTTAAGAACCACGTTTTGCAAGTAGCTTTAATCCTGACTCTTGTTTCTTTTCCCCATATTTACGAGATGTAATTGACAAATACAAACTGTACATATTTCAGGTGTATAAGATGATATTTTGATACAATTATACCTTGTAAAATGATTACAATAAAATTAAACTAATTAACGTATTCATTACCTGACTTAGTTACCTTTGTGTGTGTGTGTGTGGTAAGAACATTTAAGATCTACTCTCTCAGCAAACTTCAAGTACACAAGACAATATTATTAATTATGGTCACCATGCTGATAACTGAAATCATTTTATGTTTAATATGTGTGTGACTGTAGGGGCACAGTGGCTCATGCCTACAGCCTTAGCACCCTGGGAGGTTGAGGCGGGAGGATCCCTTAAGGTCAGGAGTTCAAGACTAGCCTGAACAACAGTCTCTACAAAGATAGAAAATCCAGCCTGTGCATGGTGGTGCATACCTGTAGTCCCAGCTACTTGGGAGGCTGGGGCAGGAGAGCCAATTGAGCCATGAGGTTACAGAGAATTATACTGACACCGCTGTATTCTAGCTGGGCAATAGAGCGAGACTCTGTCTCAAAAAAAAAAAAAATTGTGTGTGTGACTAGAGACTTAAAGAGTACTTGGAATCTTTGTTTCAGAAATTGCCTCAAATAAGACAAACCTCAAGGAAGACTTTGGGAGCTGTAAGGGTTGGGCACTTTTAAGGAGCTTGTTTCAGTTCGGTGCTTTAACATAATCGGTCTGTAATCCTCAGCTTTAGGCCACTCATTTCAGATAAAGGACAGGGTGTGATCAAGGAACACAGAGTCCAGGAGTCAGCACATTATGCCCGGACGGGGCTGGTCTGGGGTCAGTGAAAGGCTCCTGCCTTATCTGCGCCTGTGAAACCATCCGGGCGTATCACCCCTGCCTGCATGACCGCGGAGTGTTAGTCTCTGCGTTTGGAGCATTTCTGACAAAGGATTAACTAGAGATAAATGGTAACAGTCACCCATTGCCTGCATAGTTCTGGAAAATCCTATGTTCTCAGCCTTTGCTGGTATATCTATGGGACTTTGAGCTGCTGTTTCTCAGTGTCAGTGAAAACTCTGGACGTCAGGTCTCTGTGTCCAGTGTACGCAGCCCCTTGTTCTCTGGCCCTCAGTGTCATGAGAGATGCTGAGCTTGTAGTTTGTAGTAAGTACCCAATACGAGTCTCATTGGGCTCTTAGACACAGCTGTTTTCATTTTTTTCTCCAAGAAGTACAGTATCAAGATAGAACTCTAGTCCTCTTTACTACTTTTAAAGGTCCTCAGGTCTGCTAGACCTGGGCATACCACACCCAAAGTACAGATAGCAACAATTTCAAAATGCTACAAACCAATAACCAGTGAAGTCAGAAGCCATTGCATCAACTGGCAGCAAAAGTCTATTTCCTCTAAAATATACCAGACTATCCCTAAATCTTCAAAGACTTGTATCAAATGACCTTTACTGTATTGAACTCTTATTCTTCATTGTCTTCTTCCACTTCTCAGTTGCTGGAATGTTATCATTTCATTGTCACCTTTCCAAAGGAATCTTCGTTTTCTCCAAGCAAAATGGATCCCCCTCTTTCTCTTTCTCATATCTGCTGGATCCCCGGTCACAGCTTCTGTCATGCTTTCTTGTATTTGTTTACATGCCGGTTTCTCTGCCCTGGAGCACGCGCTCCTCAAAGGCGCGTGCCATCCTTCTGTCCCTAGTGTCGAGCATGGCATGTGGCTTATAAGGATTTGTTGAGTGAACAAATGAAGACGAGGGGTTAGTCCTCTGGGGAAACAGGCCTTACGTGGTTTTTACCAAGGGGCTGTCATGAACTGTTCACCTGTCTGTGAAAGCTTTTTAGTGAGAAAGTTTGGCCAGAGAACCCATTTATTTAGCAGAGTGAAAGAGAAAAAATGCATATCAATGCTTGGAAATACCCAAAGTAATTCCAATTGGAGGCATTTAAAAAATAATTGAAGAAACCTGAAGAATCAGCTCGCCACTTCCTGTCAAAATGTCTTCACCTTAGAAAGAGCTTTTTGTCAGCTCTTCGATAATTTTGTGTGTAGAAAATTTTGACCTGAGTCAATATAGCAAACATTATGGTCAGTTCTTTCGATCTGTATAAAAGAAGTTTCAGCTTTTCATCTTCTCATTGAATAAGTTATCATTTGTCTCATGCTTTAGTTTACCTTTCTTTTTTTTTTTTTTTTTTTAGACAGAGTCTCACTATGTCACCCTTGGTGGAGTGCTGTGGTGTCACAGTTCACAGCAACCTCAAACTGTTGGACTTAAGCAATTCTCTTACCTCAGACCCCTAAGTATCTGGGACTACAGGCGCCGGCCACAATGCCCAGCTATTTTTTGGTTGCAATTGTCGTTGTTGCTTTAACTGGCCTGAGGCAGGTTTGAACCTACCACCCTCAGTGTACGTGGCCGGTGCCATAACCACTGTGCTATGAGCACCAAGCCTTAGTTTGCCTTGCTAACATTCTAGACTAAAAAAAAAAAAAAAAACTTCCTGGGCAGTGCCTGTGGCTCAACGGAGTAGGGCACCAGCCCCATATGCTGGAGGTGGAGGGTTCAAACCCAGACCCAGCCAAAAACTGCAAAAAAAAACCTTCCTGCTGCTTTGCAACTTATTTGATGCCCTTATTGCATCTCAATCATTAACTATCAAGAACTTAAAAAGTTAAGTTCATGTCTCTTTAGAGCAGTGGTTCTCAACCTTCCTAATTTTGCTACTGTTATGAATCATAATGTAAGTATCGGATATTAGGCGACCCCTGTGAAAAGGTTGTTCAACCCCCAAAGGGGTCACGACCCACAGGTTGAGAACTGCTTTAGAGAGTGTTGACTTGCTGAGACCATCCATTTGAACAACAGATTGTATGTATGATACGGATGTAGTAAACTTTGTAAAGACCATGGGGACCCAGGAAACTAAATTGTAGTGTTTATTTTTTTTAATTTTCAGTCTGATAATGACAGTCTGGGTTTTCTAGGTCTGTTCTTTAAGATGCAATGGGATAGCCAGGTGTGTGGCAGGCACCTGTAGTCCCAGCTACTCGGAAGGCTGAGGCAAGAGAATCGCCTAAGCCCAGGAGCTGAAGGTTGCTGTGAGCTGTGTAACATCACGGCACTCTACCGAGGGCAATAAAGTGAGACTCTGTCTCTACAAAAAAAAAAAAAAAAGATGCAATAGTAATTAAATATGTTCACCTGCATGAATAACAATAGACATTGTCATATCTTACTGAGATGAGGCCCTTTTCACTTCAGTTTTGATATTAGCGTAATCATACCTGTGTTTTCTCCATCTCTTCTTTTACTTTACTGGACCCTAGCAGTAGATGGAAAAAATATTTCAGAATAGGAATAGAAAGAAATGCAAGATCAAGGTGCGACTGGGCTGAAAGCGGAGCCGTATCCTTCTTAAAGTTGCTTTGCCAACACTGCCACAGTTCCTCTTTGGAAACCCCATTCCTTTCTGTGTGCGCGTGTGCACGCGTGTCAAGAATACGCCCCGGGACTCCCCTCCGCTTCCTTTCCTCCTTACACCCAGAAGCGTGAACATCTCGCCTGAGGACTGACTGCAAGAAGTGATTAGCGTGAAAATGGCAAACCAAGAACCAAGAGAGTCTTCTCAGAATGCCAAACAGTGTATCATTCAGAGGAGTTAATTTCAGAAGGAAATGGGTCAAGCTTGAAACAACAACTTGCAGGGATCCTACCGGTAAAACCAGAACCTGGGCAACCGTGAAGCGTACGACCAGGAAGGGACAGTCTGCTGCTGGTGGAGCCGTCATGGCTGCGTTGCAGAGAACTCTTCATCATGAGCATATCATTCCAGTGACACAGTTCCGACCACCAGTGGGCGACCACCTAGAGTCCCCGCAGCCTCATAGATGATGACGAAAGCTCAGAAACAGCTGCTGTCCGAGAGCTGGAGGAGGAAACCGGCGACAAAGGTGACGCTGTCGAATGTTCTCCAGCTGTCTGTCTGGACCCCGGTTTCTCAAACTACCATCCACGTCGTGACAGGAACCATTAATGGAGATGACGCAGACCCAAGCCAAAGCCAGGGGATGGAGAATTTGTGCAAGTAATTTCTTTACCGAAGAACGACCTGCTGAAGAAAAACCGAGGCTCTGGTAGCTGAAGAGCATCTCACAGTGGCTGTCCCTACGCTCTGGCGCTGAAACACGCAAACACCAAGCCTTTCCAAGTGCCCTCCCGGAAATTTTGAGGCCACAGACAACACTGGGCATGTTTTTATAAACGAGACTACCAGGCCTTCTCCACTAAGGCTTTGTATTCAACTTAGTTTAATGTAGATTCGGGATTAGCTTTTTCATAAAAGCAGCACAGAATGCAAAAAAAAGAAAGAAAGAAATGCAAGAGGGGAAGCTTGGTCACAAGACTGGGCAGAATATTTGTAAGTGGTATAGACAGATTTGCCTTGGTGTTGGAAGAAACTGAGTGACTTAGCAGAACCCTTTAAGAGTAACTTCTGTAAATATTTAATAAGCTGGGCGGCACCTGCGGCTCAAGGAGTAGGGCGCTGGCCCCATATACTGGGAGTAGCAGGTTTGAGCCTGGCCCTGGCCAAAAACTGCAAAAAAAAAAAAAAAGTATATATATATATATACACACACATATATACATATTATATGTATGTATATATATATAAAGCTTTTTTAAAACTGCAAAAAAGTATATATATACATACATATAAATAAGTATATATTATATATGTATATATATATACGTATATTATATATATATATATATATAAAGCTTTTATAGGTGTACTCTTACTAGGATACACCCTAGTATGTGCAATGGGAAAATTATTATGATACAATTCCTAGATTCTTGGACCTCATAGTTTCATGAGAGAGACAGACACTGACCATCTATAATGCCATGTGACAATGACGACACCCACAGTTTTCATGAGAACATAAAGAGGATGAGCAGTTCTTTGAAAGTCAAAGATTTCACAAAGAAGACATGTGAACTAAGTCACAAAGTAGGTGTAGGATTTTGCCAGATAGGGGAGGGTAAGCAGGAGAGTATTTTAAGCAAAGAAAGCAATGTGACCAAAGGTATTAATACAGAAGCGCATGGAGTTTGGGGCAGCCATCTCTCTTGCTGGCTAGTTGAGATACTGGTCAGTGGCCTGGTGCTGTGTGCCCAGATTCTCTGTACCAGATTCTCTTTCCTCCTCCAAGCTCCTAGAACATCTAATGATATTCTGGCCATAATCAAGTTTTCAGATAAGAAGAGATGAAAAAGGGGATTGTTGTTTTTCTTTTTTTTTTTTGGTCAGCCTAGGTAGAGTGCGATGACATCATTGCTCACAGCAACCTCAAACTCTTGGGCCCCAGTGATCCTCTTGCCTTAGCCTCCCAAGTAGCTGAAACTACAGCTGTCCAGCACAATGCCTGGCTAGTTTTTAGAGATGGAGTCTCACTCTTGCTCAGGCTGGTCTCAAACACCTGAGCTCAGGTGATCTATCCACCTCGACCTCCCAGAGTGTTGAATTACAGGCATGAGCCACTGCATCTGGCCTGATTGTTGTTTTTCTTGGTATTAAATCTAAAATTCTGAAGAGCCTCTTACCTATGTTCAACCCACAGAGTGAATAATAGAGTTGCTTTCATTTTTAACTAGTGACCCTTAAGTAGTGATTCTCCAAGGTGAATGTTTGGACTGTTACTTGTATTTGGTGTGCATTTTCTACTTCAGAGAGAGTTTAACCTCTGTTTAGAGTCTGAGAATGTTTTCATCATATTTTTCTATCACTCTATATTATTATTTTGTCTGCAGAACCATTCTTGGAGACTTACCCAGCATCAATCAGTGAATGGTGGGGACACGTCAGGAAAGCCAACCTTTAGGAAATGACAATAGAGCACTTGATCTATGGCCTGAAGGAGTGTCCATTAGCTGGACAGTGTGGAATGGGTGAATAGAGGATCGGGGGGGCAAGGGGAGAGTGACAGTGTGATGAACACACCCACATCACCGGTTCAGGACCAGCATGTAAACTCTTGGAGGCAGGAAACAGGGCTGTCTCATGTACCTAGAACATTGATATATGGTGGGTTCCTAACCAAAAGATGTTTGTTGAAGGAGGATTGAAAAGTTTCCATTGTGCCCGGGACATAGAAACCAAGAGGTCGCAAGAAACAAAGTGATTCTTACAAGGCTCTATGGTCCATATTAAAGATAGTGGGCTTTGTCCCTCAGCAGTGTGGGTCACCATGAAAAGATAAATTTTCTCTACAGTGTAGAGCACTTTTTTCCAGTTTTTTGATTGTGACCCACAATAAGAAACACATTCTAAGGCCAGGCATGGTGGCTCAGGCCTATAAACTTAGCACTCTGGGGGCTGAGGTGTGGCGATTGCCTGAGCTCAGGAATTTGAAGCAAGAGTGAGACCCCATATCTACTAAAAATAGAAAAACTAGCCAGGTGTCGTGGAGCATGCCTGTAGTCCCAGCTACTTGGGAGGCTTGTTGGGACCCAAGAATCTGAGGTTGCTTTGAGCATAACGTCATGGCACTCTGCCCTGGAATGACAGAGTAAGACTCTATCTCAAAAAAAAAAAAAAAAAAAAACACATTCTACACTGTAACCTAGTAAAACACATATGTGCACACATACCTGAAATGATTTTTTTATGAACAGTGGCTAGCCTTACTAAGTATGATGTATTCCTTTTTTTTTTCTTTTCTATTTGATGTTCATAAAAAGTAGTGGTCAAAGCCAGTATGGCTCATGAATCGTAAGTACAGCTTGAATAGATACCCTAATGAGGAAGGTTATGTGCATAAAATCATAGAAAATAGCAGCTTTTGGTGATCTAAGAGAGCTCAAAACATCCTGGCTTAAAAACAATATGCAAAACAGAAATATGGAGAGATGCTAGGAATTTGACCAGGGGAACTCCTGGGAGAATGTAAAGTGTGTAAAGATTTTAGACATTCTGGAATCCAGCTGAGAAGTACCAAAGTCAAGTCAGTTTGCTCCAGGGCACCAGGGGAGTCCTATCAGAACAGGGCACTGCCCAGATTTCTCATACTTCTGTGATCTCTCCCTTCAGCCCCCCTGTTGGTGCTTTGCCCAGCAGGCTATGAGGCATGGAGGCCTGGCGATGTTATCACCACGTCATGAACCTGGAAAATGAAATTGGAAGGTGATGTGCTGCAGGCTGAGATGCCTAGGAAGAGGACAGAGCAGGACTAGATTTCAGGCCTCCTTGTCACTCGATCTGGTGACCTTCCCATTTTACTGCACTGTTTCACGGATATGCATGACCACAGAATTAGGATTATATAATGACAGCACAGCATTTCAGCAGAAATCTAGGAACATGATCTTTAATGTTTCATAAACAGAGCAATTATATCTGAATATCCAGATCTCTAGTCACATCATATCTACATGGATATCCTGGCTGAAAGAGTGGGAGAGTAAACTGAGAAAGGCATTCATCATAAAACTTCTAATGGTAGAAACTCCCAGGGAAGTGTTTTTTTGTGTTTTGTTTTGTTTTTTGAGACAGAGCCTCAAGCTGTCACCCTGGATAGAGTGCTGTGGCATCACAGCTCACAGCAACCTCCAATTCCTGGGCTCAAGTGAGTCTCCTGTCTCCGCCTCCCAAGTAGCTGGGACTACAGGCGCCCGCCATAACACCTGGCCATTTTTTGGTTGCAGCCGTCATTGTTGTTTGGCAGGCCCGGGCTGAATTCGAACCCACCAGCTCAGGTGTACGTGGCTGGTGCCTTGGCCCATTGAGCCATAGGCACCCAGCTGGGAGAGTAGTTTTAATCTTAAGAACTGAGTAAAGAGGGTTATAGGTAAAATATGGGTAGTAAGTTATATACTTATATATATTCATATTTATATATTAAAATCAGAAAGCATCTGTGTATGTTAACATGAGATGGTAAAATCCCTTTGAAATATGCTTTGCACCATAAGCTGTTTGGTTTCTCTTGACCCACTTTTGACTTGGAAACTTGTCTGATTCAAGCTCATCTTTAGCAGGGCTTGTGTATGGGAGTCCACCAGTCTGTGAAGGTAACCTAGGAGGCAGCTTAGCATTTGCTAAGGTTTCATCAGGACTCAGCAATTTTGAGGTTAGTTTAGTTTCTTAGGCCAGAGCCACAAGTTTGTATCTCTGTAGGCTTTGGATCTTGCGTTTTAAATCATTTTTTAATGATTTTTTTTCACTCTTGACACCTTGTCTCTAGGCCAGCAGGTGCAATTTTTCTAGTCCTCATTCTCAGATAGGACAGCTTTTTTAATACTTGCATCTATGTGGGGTGCCCAGTTTCACCTTCCTCCTTATGGGGCCAGAGGCCTCCACACCCATCCTGGTGCTGACATTAAATACCAACTTGGCGGAATGTTTTTGGCTCCAATACTGTGCCAGGCAGCTTCACATTGCTTATGCTGGTGGTTTTGGGTTTTCTCTTCTTTTCTGAGACCTTAAAATTCTCTTTCTTGCTTTTAAATGTAATTATGTACTATTAATATTTTATTATAGTTTATCCAGATTTTCTGTGTATTTGGAGTGGGAGAGGAGAGGCTTTTTGAATTTCTTCACTTTATCATCTCAACCACAGGTCTTTCCTAACTTTGTCAGGGGAAAAACCGTATATCATTCCATTACTGTTTTACCCCACACATGTGTCGGGTGGCGAGGATCATTACCAGAGAGTGTAGTGGTCCCTGTTGCAAGGTTATGATGTCTAGAGCAGTTTGCTACTGATAGGAATCAGAAAAGACATGTCCTGCCATTATGACTGGGGACATCTGTCTTTGTTTACATTGGCCTAATAAAAGTTGGGAAAATGTTAAAGTAAAGAAAATAAGATGTCGACGTCTGTGGCTTAAAGGAATGGGGTGCCAGCCCTATATACCAGAGGTGGTGGGCTCAAACCTAGCCCCAGCAAAAACTGCAAAAAAAAGAAAATATGACAAAGATTATTATCCCTTATTTCACCTTCAATTCCAAACCTGATGAAGCTCCAAATTTCAGTTCATCTTGCATGGTAAATTCCTTACCAGCGAACATATGAAACTAACAAAGCTAAACAAACACCTTCTGTCTGTCCCTATAAAAGGAAATTAACACTCTGGGAGGCTGAGGTGGGTGGACTGCCTGAGCTCAGGAGTAGGAGACCAGTCCAAGCCAGAGCGAGACCCCATCTCGAAAAAGAGCCAGGTGTTGTGGTGGGTGCCTGTAGTCTCAGCTACTTGGGAGGCTGAGGCAAGGGAATTGCTTGAGCTCAAGACTTTGAGGTTCTGTGAGCGATGATGCCACAGCATTCTACTGAGGGTGACAAGGTGAGACTCTGACTCAAAAAAATAAAATAAAATAAATTGAACATTGGACATTGTCACTCATTACTCTGTCAATACAGAAATCCAACTCAAATTTTAAAGAAAGAAAACAAAAAGAACTTTTGGTGCACCTACCTGGAAAGTCCAGGGTAGTCCCAGCTTGTAGAAATGTCTCAGTCCAGGCTCGGCGTTTGTGGCTCAATGGGCTAAGGCACCAGCCACGTACACCTGAGCTGGAGGGTTCGAATCCAGCCCGGGCCCGCCAATCAACAATGACGGCTGCAACCAAAAAATGGCCGGGTATTGTAATGGGTGCCTGAAGGCGGAGGCAGGAGACTCGCTTGAGCCCAGGAATTGGAGGTTGCTGTGAGCTGTGATGCCACAGCACTCTATCCAGAGTGACAGCTTGAGGGTCTGTCTCAAAAAAAAAAAAAAGAAAGAAATGTCTCAGTCCAGAGATGCAAGTCATTCTGTTACCTCCTGGCTCCGTTTTCCTCTGTAAGAGCAACATTCTCAGGTAAACATGCTCCCCACCCTTCTGCCCCCCTGCCATGAAGCGGCCCCCTCAACTCTAGACATGTCACCTCTATAGCTAGTGATGTCCCCAAAAAGAGAACTTCTCTTTCCCAGTTGTTCCAACAAAAGGTTTGGGGTCGTGTCTCGTTGGCCTGGTTTGTGTCACGCGTCCATGCTCATGAAATCAGTCAATTCCATCTTTCTGGCCGCAGTGATCACAGCCACCCCTGGCCTTGAGCTTTGGTTCAGCGACAGCAGAACCAGTCAGAATGGGGCAGGAGTGATTCCCCAAAGAGAAACCAATGTGCTAGAACTGAAGGAAAAGTGGATGGAATTCTGAACCCACATAAGTAAATAGATGTTCACTCCCGACAAGGAGGATCTTTTCATAGGACAGTGAACTTTCAAAGGATATAACTTTACCAAAATTTGAATTTGCTCCATCACAAAAGCCCTGTCTTCAAGCATTCCAGAAGTTCTTATCGCCCTGCTGGATAAAAGAGCCATGTGCGGAGAGGCGGTGATGCAGCTCCGTGGTCCGGAAATTTACAGGCTGTTTTGGGGATTGTTGCAGAGGAAGAAATTGTACCAGGTTCTCTGGCACATTATGTTTACTCCAGAATTACTGATATTTCTTCTAATTTTTAAAGCAGATTTTGGAGAAATTGGGTAGTTTTATTTGCTTTAGCATATACCAGAGTGAAATTACCGACAGCTCTCGGTACAACAAGCTCCTTATTACCCGTCATCCTGTGTGTGCGCTCAGTTGCACTCGGTAAGATCTTCTGTTTTGTGGGTGGCACCTGTGGCTCAAAGGAGAGGGTGCCAGCCCCATATACTGGAGGTGGTGGGTTCAAACCTGACCCCAGCCAAAAACTGGAAAAAAAATTCTGTTTGGTGAGCCCCTTTGGGGTACTTCCAAGATTGTCATTGTCTTTGAAATGGTGAAAAATTCCCATGCCACACAGCACTTCAAATGGAAATGAATCTCAACCTTCTGTGCCCCAGGGGAGCTCTGCTGATGTTTAGCGCATATCTGGTTTGCTCCTAGAGGAAGGAGCTCCACCAGCCAAGATGGGCCGCCCACTTCTACGCTGGCATGATTACCGTGAGCCAGAGGAAGTTTGGCTCCTCCTACAGAGCTCAAATGTGGAATTGCTGTCCCTTTTCAGAAGGGGTACAATTTCAACCTAGTACAATTTCTTCCTCTGCAACAATCCCCCAAACAGCCTGTAAATTTCCGGACCACAGAGCTTCATCACAGACTCTCCGCGCATGGCTCTTTTATCCAGCAAGGCAAGATTTCAAAATTTTACCAAGAACTGGGAGCAAAATATCAAGTTTTTCTCTCCTACACAGGAGACCGCAAGTTGGACATACTTTACCAACTTTCTTCAAGTTTCACTTACTCTTTGAGGGAGGGGTAAGGAAAGTCTACTCTGCTAGCAGACTGGGAGCAAAAATGTTTGCCTTTGCAGAACTTGGTGTGTATTTCTGGCTTTACAATGATGGGGACTTTGTTATTCAAAACCCTGCAGGAAATGGTTTTCTTTTTTTGGAGATAGAGTCTCACTATGTCACCCTCAGTAGAGTGCTATGACTTCTTAGCTCACAGCAACCTCAAACTCTTGGGCTTAAGCGATTCTCTTTCCTCAGCCTCCAAAGTAGCCAGGACTACAGGTGCCTACCACAACGCCTGGCTGTTTTTAGAGATGGGGTCTCACTCTGGCTTTAGCTGGTCTCAAACCTGTGAGCTCAGACAATCCACCTGCCTTGGCCTCCCAGGTGCTGGGATTACAGATGTGAGCCACCTCACCCAGCCTCTTGCAGGCAATGTTAAGGATGCTGCCACTGGACCAGGGAGAAATACAGTGAGAGTGAAGGAAGAAATTGGAAGCATGCCACTATGTGAACTTGGCAGTGGTGGAAATGTGGAGGCAGGCTTTTGTCAGTCTCTCTGCCAGCTAAGCTCATCTGGAAACACAATGGAACTCTTGAAGGGTACTTTTCATCCCATGTGTCTTCAAAATTAGAAGTGGATTTGTAATTCTTTCCTTTCCAGTAGAAGCAACATGAGGGACACAAATCTTGCCAAAGATAACCTCATTCATTTGAGGCCAAAATACATACACAGCACATGGTAGAATTTCAACTGGTGGAATTTTGAAGAAATCCTACATTTTTTTTCCTATAAATGTACCTCTAATGTGACAAAGTGAGAGATGGGAGTTCTGATTTGACATGCTCCTATAGTCTTCAAGAGTGCAGGTTTTCAGCCCTGGTTGCTACTATAAGGTAAATTAAAAATTGATAGACTGTCAAAGACCCGGATTTCAACTCCTTAACTCAAGTTCAATGGCACCAACTTTCTCATTTAAGATATATGTTTATCTATTTTAGATGTATTCGCTTTCAAGAGGTGGACTTTTTTGCATAAAAATAATGGCAAATGATGTAATTTCTGTGTAAAAAATTCTTTGTGAATTTCTGTTTATATTAAAGCAACCCCCAGGGCTCTCTCTCCACTTTTGCCCTAAAGGTTGGGCAGGGAGAGGAGAAGTAGGAAGAAGAGAAGAAAAGGTCTTTCTACAGCGTTGGTACAATTGGACCGTCTTCTCTTGGCTTCTATCCATGACAGACACTCAGGCGTTCAAACCTTGATTGTCTGTCTCTGGGGTGCTTTTGTGGATTCCTGAGAGGCCCCCACAGCATTCCCTGGCATGGGCAATGATGTGGCTCTCCTCTTAGATCCCTTCCCAGAGCTCTGCCCAGCAGTCCACCCCACAGCCTCTTTGTCATGCCGCGTTCCCCTTGCCCATGCAGGCAGGCCTCCTAGGGGGCCACAGTCCAGGCAATGCAAGCCTGGCAGCTCTGCTTGCCCATCTAATATTCTCCTGCAGAGTTTACATATGATCTCCCTGCTGTCCCTGCCTTGGCCCCCTCAGCTGTCAGCATTCTCCTGGCAGGGAGCCAGCACTGCCCTCTGTGTCCATGTATGTCCCCCAACTCTAGGACCTACTAGACACACTCAATGCTGCTCCCACCGTGGGGGCCATGGCAGCTCCTAGGCCCAAATTCCAAAGCACAGGAGACACAGACGGGGAGCTGAGCGCTGTCTCTCCTTGCAGGCATTCCTCCTTTCTAGCTTTGGTTTTCTTGGGGTTTCTCCCACTTGGTTTGCTGCAGAGGGAGACGAGCATTCACTCTCCCCCTACCAGGAAGGATACTCAAAGATAGGCTTTATTTTGGTGGCATCTTCAGTCTCCTTTCTAATTTCTAGTTTCGTTTTATATAAGTCTGAAGTTTAAAAAGGGGCCGGATAGTTAGTTGCTAGACTGGTTCTGCTGTGTAGTACTACCTCTGGCACAGATTTTTCTGATAACTTTCTTCAGAATGTGTTGCCCTGTGTTCCCAAATGCGGGACTTCAGCTGAAACATTGAGAAAAGGAGACAAGTTATACATATTGGATAAATGAATTAATGTTTACCTCAAAGGGATTTATAAAAGCAAAAAAACTAGAACCATCCAAAAGTCTTTAAATCAAGGATTCACTAAACAAATTATGGCCATTCCTTAAACACATTAATGTTTATTGACTTATATAAAAGGCACTTGTGAAGTATTAATAAATTTCAAAAAGGACAGTTTATAGTCTAATCTTATTTATGTTGAATGTATGTGTACATGGCCACTGAAAAATACAATGGTCATCTCTGGGTGTGGCATTTTGGGGATTTGTTTATTTGTTTGTTTGTGACAGAGTCTCACTCTGTTGTCCCAGGTAGAGTGCGGTGGCTTCAAACTCTGGGGCTCAAGCAATTCTCCTGCCTTCCAGAGTAACTAGAACTACAGGTGCCTACCACAATGCCAGGGTAATTTTTCTATTTTTAGTAGAGACAGGGGTCTCAGGCTTGCTCAGGCTGGTCTTGAACTGAGCTCAAACTCAGTTTAACTCACCTCAGTCTCCCAGAGTGCTAGGATTACAAGGCATGAGCCACCCCAGCCAACCCACTATAGAGATTTTAATTTCTAGTTTATTTGGTGTTCCTTGAATTGTTTTATAATGAGTTTATTTCATATTAACAGAGCAAATGGCAATGATAAGATTCACGTTTTTAATAGATTTTTTTTATTTTTAAAAATTTAAAAAAAGCAGGGCCATGCAACTGGCAGCTGATGTATTGAAAAGTGAGGAAGAGAATGTGACAGGTGGGCTGGGACTTAGGTGAGGAAAGAGAAGTGAATATCTTATCAGTTGTTTACCATTAAGAGCTCTAAAATTTAATTCTAAATTCCTCTCCAAGCTCCATTTTTATTTTAGCCTGAACAGTCTCACCATCAATTTATAACTATTTTTTTCAAGCTGTTAACTACCATCATGACAACCAGTCTTCCAAATGATTTGGGTTCATAATTGTGGATTCAGTAGACATTTATTACACGTGCACAGTAAACATTACACCATGAGAAAGACAAAGAAACGTAACAATGACATTGAACCCTTCTAAGTTTTACATTTTCTTTTTTTTTTTGAGACAGAGCCTCAAGCTGTCACCCTGGATAGAGTGCTGTGACATCACAGCTCACAGCAACCTCCAATTCCTTGGCTCAAGCAAGTCTCTTGCCTCAGCCTCCCAAATAGCTGGGACTACAGGCGCCCGCCACAACGCCTGGCCATTTTTTTTGGTTGCAGCCGTCATTATTGTTTGGCGGGCCCGGGCTGGATTCGAACCTGCCAGCTCAGGTGTACGTGGCTGGCGCCTTAGCCCGCTGAGCCACAGGTGCCAAACCTAAGTTTTACATTTTCAAATGACAAGATCGTCATGCTGGGAAAGTACAGAAATGTCTTGTTATGCCACTCACTCAAAAGACAGCCTCTAGCAAGGCCAAGTCAGACTTACAATCAAAAATCTCAAGGCAGAGAACATTTGCAGATAGGGCCAAATACCCGAGGAGCCTGGATGGGGATAAACTGTGCCAACTCAGCAGTGAGCAAGTGAGAACCGTGGATGTGCATTGGCGAGAGATTTTTGGGGAAGCTTCCTGGCATTGTGGGGAGATGTCCTGAGGGGGTGAGTCTATTGTGCAATAGAGACAGGAAGCCATTCCACTTGGGGAAACTGAGTCAGCCATCAAACCCAGGAGGGAGGGAGTGTAGTCACTGGGGGCCAGGGAAGGTGAGCGGAGGAAATGATGGTCACTATTGGGGCCTCACAGCAGAAGATCCTGGACCATAGGAGGTAACAATGGCAATGGAAAATCAGGGTCTTATGTGAACATAACCGTGGGAGGATCATTACAAGTCAGCAGGAGGCTGCACATGGGTCATGGGGGAGAGAAGTGTAGAAAGCAATTCCAAGGTTTCCAGTCTGCCCTGCCCTGCGCAGACTTGAGGTAAAACCATTTAGGGTAAGGGAGGGAACAGACATATGGTTGAAATCAAGTTGAGTGAGGCCCATACCTGATGTGCTTCTAGGAATGTGGGTCCAAACCGCTTTTAAAACCACTAGAGCCAAACCTCAGAGAGTAGGGACTCTGTGTGTCGTCGGGACTCTGCTTCAGATGTGACTCAAGTCTTGTTCTGTGAATCTGTGGGCCAGGATCTCAAAATCTCCTTGGTTTCAGGAAGCTTGTCCACATTTAGCATCTGTTCTCGATTCAGTTTCCTTTCAATGTTCTGGGGCTTGATGTCAACTTGTGTTTTCTCTGACCTCGTCTCCCTAGAATTGGTGACTCTCACTTGAACTCTGAGCAGCCTATGGGTGCATACTTCCTTTATGGCCACACAACCCTCTTAGAACTTGGTCTGTACAGGACTAAACAGTTGGTAAGTTCCTGAGTGCGGGGACCATGGTTTTGAATCCCATAAATGTCTGCTGGATGGCAGAATGGCTGAGTGGGGTCTTTCCACGTTCTCCGTTGATGTCTCCATACCCCCTTACTTCTCAAGGGGAGCCTGGCAGGTGAGACAGAATAGCGGCTAAACACATCAGTGAGAGGGCAGCTCCTGTGGCTCAGCGAGCAGGGTGCCGGCCCCATATACCGAAGGTGGCGGGTTCAAGCCCAGCCTCGGCCTAACTGCAAAAGAAAAAAATAGCCGGGCGCTGTGGCGGGCGCCTGTAGTCCCAGCTGCTCAGGAGGCTGAGGCAAGAGAATCGCTTAAGCCCAAGAGCTGGAGGTTGCTGTGAGCAGTGTGACGCCACGGCACTCTACCCAGGGCGATAAAGT